>OMLB01027088.1:6428-60762 GCA_900302555.1 Myripristis jacobus | reverse complement strand
GTGTGTGTGTGTGTGTGTGTGTGTGTGTGTGTGTGTGTGTGTGTGTGTGTGTGTGTGTGTGTGTGTGTGTGTGTGTGTGTGTGTGTGTGTGTGTGTGTGGTCCTGCAAATTCTCTGTCTGTTGGGCACACATACGAACACACACATTCTGGCACAGAGAAGGATGGGAATTTTAATCAAGACAATTTCTGGTTTAGCCTGGTGATTAGGCATGTCAGTAAAACAATATGCTCAGATACTTTTGAAAAAGTTACACAACCCCTGATGAAACTTTTTTATTTGTACATGGGCACTGGTGTTTGCTTTGTTGGATGAAGGGAAGCAAATGTCAAAACAGTGTGTCTGCATCCTGATCCCAGAGCAGAGACCTCAGCGCTGTGTGGGTTACATTGGCAAAAAACAACAAAAAAAAGCTCACTCATAGGAAGCCACTGCTGGCTGAGGCGCACAGGGAATAGAGGGGAGACATTGTGTCACTTTACCCAGCTAGCCACTTCCTGCTATTGAAGTGAAAGGGGAAAAAATATTATGGCTTCCCCAATCAGTTTCTATACCCACTGAAGTGTGAGAGCCACCGTACAAGAGATAAAACTAAAGGGCAGATTGTGCAAAACGTTGAATGTGTTTATTTATTGACACAGATCATCGGCCTACCGCAGGACAAAAGCCAGGGCAGTGAGTGAAATGCATGAGAGGCCGTCCTCCTTACCCAGCATGCATCAAGTAAGTAAACAAACAACTATTAAGCACATGTCAATATCTGCTGTTTTTGAATCTCATTGATATAGCAGAGCTTTGTAATGAAGCTCACCACACAGCACTGGAAAACCTTTTGGGTTAACCTTCGCAACAGCTGTGTGACCTGCTGCCTTCACACGCCATTTGTTTCTGCAGAGAAACATAAAGGGATTGCAGATGAAGGAGTGGAAAGACTGCACACTGTGACACAGATGCAGAGGGAGCAGCTCCTGGGAGGCGTGCGTGTGCTGAATGTCTACTGACACCTAGTGGCCGATCACTCCCGCCTCACCCGGCAGACAAATGACTCATTGTCACGACCTCCGTGCTGAGAACAAAGGCTTTTCATTTTCGGCTCCATTCCCCCTCCTATCATTGTGACTCCTTATAATATACACCAGATTTCCCAGGATATTATAATCAGTCAGCAATTAATCTTGTTAGTAAAAAAAACACAAAAAAAGCAGAGTAAGGGAATGTTTCAAGTTTTTCTTGAATTAGAATTGAGGAAATTTCCAAAAGCACAAACACGGTTTATTAAATAACACAGAGTTATTTAATAGTATGTTCCTGTAAACTGATATCCTCCACATGGAGCCTCCAGTGACCTCTGAGTGTTGGGAATCTTGCCAAAGCAAGGTTATACATCCTGTGATCACATTCTGACTGAAGTATTTCTCACCTCATGACATGAGCACATCACACAGAAGCGTTTAGTCCTTTCTGAAATGAGTATTTTATTTTTCATTTTTGTATAAAAACCTTTTGTGTCCACTTTAGGCAACAGTTAGCATGAGAGTAGTTCTCACAGCTCTTTATATGAAGTCTAAATTTATCAATCTTTTTCAACAATCACACACCCCTCTTTCACACACAGAGAAACACACAATCACGTAGTGTATTGGAGTTTGGCGCAGTGGTCCCAAACCTAAGTCTATTAGTAGAAAGCCAAGGACAAAGACTCAACAATAGGCAGCTTGTAATCATCATTACTTCCAGGATGGTGCTATGTCAAGGCATGTCAAGCATACACAGAGGAGCATGATAAACCTGCAGCCTCACAACAACAATGGGAGGCTGCCTTCTTCAAATCCGGTGGAAAAACGCGACATTTAATTAGGTTTGAAACCACTGCTTTGGTGCAACTCTTAAGCAAGTTTATATTAAGACAATAAAAAAGGCAAAGAAATACATCAGACATCTCATACACAGCGGCACATCCCGTGTCAGGCGAGCCGTCGCGGAAAGCAACAGCCGGAATAACAGGCAACGCAACAAAGGATTGATTTTGTGTAAGAAGAGTCGGCACACTTATGTAGATCAGTATTAATCAGACGTAGCATAAAAAAGACATTTAAAGACCAGAAATGTTATAGGATTGCATTTACATATTCAATGACAAAACACTTCATTCCATAATCACCACAATTAATGATTTGCAGTGCAATAGCTATTGCATTCCTACAAGAGGCTCTCAAATACATTTACTTCTTATATCAGCCATCGAGACACATCTCCTTGAAGTCACATTTATCGTGATGGTAGAAAAAAAAAAAAAGCTAAATTGTAAATCTATAACAACAGCACCTTTCAGGAATAAAATATCTATCCTTACCAATATATCTTCCGCTCCCCCCAATCTCCCACTCCTGAATACATATACACCTACATGCACACACAGATGCATACACACCTTTTCTCTCTCAGACACGCGCTCATACACACACACACAGATTAAACATAAAAAATACAAATTCAGATTGTTGTCATAGTTTGTTCCATAAATTAGTAACATCACATAATTTTGTATAACTACTTTAAACAGCACAGGCTGTGATTTTCTTTGACTCTTTAAATGCTATTTTCTTCATATGAAATTTGACGTGATTCAGAATAATCTCTTCCTTACAGTACAACCCATTAAAAGAGGTGAAAATGCAAGACTAGGATGATCTATTCTGTCATTTCAGCATAACGTGACATGGGTGACTACATGGCATTACAGTCTCAATATACCAGCTATAAAGAAATAACATTTCCTTTCACTCAAAGAAAAACAAAGGCTGCAAGGACTTCGGCTTGCTCAAAACCAACAGTTTTCTAATCCACAAAAGACACATTACTGAAAGAAGTGTAATATAGGTGTTGCAATGGTCACTACAACAGGTAAACTAGTCGTTTTGATAAATAAATGGCATTTGCGTGAGCAGTTCAAGGTGAGCCACAGTAACAATTAAGGCCAGTGCTGGTCTGCTGCTCTCGGCTGGTTTACCTTCATGTCTCCATGCAGCAGAGAGCCACAACACGCCGTGCCCACAGATCACAATGTGCATACAAATAAACATAAAAACATAAACGACAAAAGAAAAGAAAAAAAGAAAAATTCAAAGAAAAACAAAAGAGCGGCAACCTTGACTCTGTCTTGCCCATTGCAAATGCATATACAGTACACAAAAACAAGTATATCCAGGATTATTAGGTCTATTTTCAGAGGGGGATACTATCAGTGGCCTTAATTTGGCTTGAAAGACAACAGCACATTTCTGCTGTAATGGAAAGTGAGCCAGCATGTAGTTAACTACACTAGCGTCTCGCACACCGCAAAAACAATTTGTATTCAGTGTTGATAGCTTTAAACATCACCAGACAAAAGGCTTATGTTAGCATTCACATGTTACATTTTCTATTTGCTGCACTGGAAATTAACATAGCACTGCCTGTTGTAGTTTTTCATCAAAAAATGACTCCTACACATTAGTTGTTTTTTTCCATTAAGGCCGCGATCGTCACCCCCATTAGAATTACAATGTTGCCTTGTAACTGCATCCATATTACTTCTGGGGAGTGATCTGCATGTGCTTTCAGCATCCCCCCTCAGGTATTGTAATACTCAAGCTCAGTTTCCAAACAAATTCAATGACAGCCACTACTAACAATTGCAACTTGTAACATTAGTCTTGATGATAGCAGTAATAAACATGAAATGTGTAATTGATTCATCTTAGATGAAGCTATTGTGCAAAACATCTGCAGAGAAGCTACAACTAAACCTTGGGAGGCAGCTGATCAATTTCACCCTCCGTGGCCAAACAGGCCTCGCCCTGGCACGGCTCGTCAGAGAGGCCCTGCTGAGGACCCGAGGATGTCTCCGCTCCTTTCTCACATTCCTCAGAGCACAGAATCACATTGGGTGAAGGCTTGCCCAAACTCTGCCTGCAGGTGATGTCTCCGTGCTTATCATCCTCGGACTCCTCTCCTTCTTGTTTTCTCTCCACACACTCGTCTCCTCCCACCTCTTGTTCTCTCGCCACACACTCCTCCTGTTCCACCTCCTCCTCCCTGGGCACAGGCTCAAATGCCTCAGTCTCTATGGGACTGAGCTGGTAGTAAAGCAGAGAGGCTGAGTCTTTGATGAGACCAGGGGCATTTTCCTCCTGGTTTTCGGTGATGCAGAGCACCGTAGTCCCTGTTGGGAACGGTCCCTGCAGGAGAACCTGTTCCACCCCTGCCTGCTCAGGCAGTTCCCCTTCCAAGGCACTGGGCAGGAGGCAGAGTGGCTGCTCCCCGAGACCTCCAGTGCCCAACTCACGCTGCACTGGCTCCCCTTCGGCCTCCTCCCTCTCCCTCCTCTCCTGCTCCTCCGCGCTCTGCAGGTGCAGCACAGCTGTCTCGTTTTCTCGCTCCAGAATGTCCTGCTCTGCCAGGAGATCCTGAACCTCCACAACTGTCTGCACCTCGCTCTCCTCCAGCTCAGAGTCTAGGCCGGCTACCGAGGACAGGTCTGGGGAAGGAGGGCAAGTGGACGAAGGGGAGGAGATAAGGTCAGATTCGGAGTACTGGTCCCCGGTCCCCAGTCCCAGCATCCTCCTCTTCTCCAGGTCCAGCTTCATGATGGTGTGCAGGTAGTGAGTTCGCACGCGCAGAGGATTGAACTCAATACGGCCTGCTGAGTTGCCGCATCCATCTCTAGAGCAGCCGCATGGGAAAGACATCCGATCCACCTGGGAAAATAAGCAGATGGAAGAGAGGGATTTCAATTTGAGTTTAATTGCATTTCTAAAACAGGACAAAGTCAAATAATATGCTTATTAATGCACAAATACAATTGCAATTGCAATTAACTGGGCCAGACTCAGATTAAGTACATTTTCCTGTTCTGCAACGTAAGGAATAGGCAGATGATACAGTACATACAGAGATAAGGAGATTGGAAAAGGAGAAGGGAGAGGTTATCTAATGAAGAAAGAATTGTAGCATTTATAGCTGTTGGTAAAGAAGAATTAGAGTTTATCCTAAGCAGTGAAAAGACTGCAGGACTGTGATGCTTCAATACTCCTAACAGCCTCAGCAGAGTGCAGCTCATAATGGCTCTCTTCTTTCTGCACACAAGCCATCAATCCTTACCTGGCACTTAATGCCGGCCTGGCTGCAGCCACAGTGGCGAGGGTCACAGTACAAGCGGCAGTCACAGCCACACTCCTCTCGGGAAAGGCGGATGGCTCGGAGCTCAGCTTTCTCCCGGGCGTCTATGCGGGCGATGCCAGAAGCCCGCAGGAGGGCTCTGCGGCGCTTGGTGGGCAGCGGCTGGAGGAAGAAGCAGTCGTCCACCTCCACCCCCTCCACATCCAGGTCCTCATCTGACACGTCCTCCAGCGTCAGCAGGTCCGCCTGAGCGCACTCCACGGTGCCGTTCCGTGTCAGCTGTGTAGGACAGGTGGAGGATTACACCGAGCATTTTAGACAAAGAGGACGGTTGATTCCTTATTTTAAGCCTAAGTGCTTGATAAGAATCTCTTCTGCAGACTGATACTTCAAAAACAGCCTGATATTTGGTTCTTGGGCTTTTCATGTTCAGACATTCAGATGGAATTTTTTTCAAGTGATTCCACTGATTGGACCCAACTTTGTCCAGACACTTGACTTACACTTCAGCCGGACCTGATATCAAATTCATAGCTGTACTTACAAAAAGCAGTGCACCCTAATTTTGAGTGAAACAGGCAGCAGTTTGACACTGAAATAGTATGTTGGAGAGTAAGAGTGGCGAGGTGGTGGATGGGTGGTTAGATTTACCTTCCAACACTGATCACATAGGTTCACATTTTCATTTAAAACCAAATCTTCTCTTATTTAATCTTACCTGAACCTTGACCACGGTGTTTTAGTTGCCTTTGTCAAAGTTTTAGCTGCCTAACCTCAACCCAAAACTTTCCCTTAACTAAAGTTATTTTAGTAAAGTGAACTATGTATTGGTATATTGTAAACAATAAGTATAGCATAGGTAGAGGTAGGAATATCAGTGGCTATAGTATAAACAAAATACCACAAATGCATGAGAAAACATTGTAGGCTATATGTGAGTCAGAAACAAAAGCACCTTTAAGCAAAAGTTCTTATTCATCAGTGATTATTACAGGATCTACCATATGCATCTATGTTCACTCAATGTATTTTTTTTTTTCAAATTGAAAAATGCTTCTTCAGTGTAACTGAGGGATCCCATATTCCTCCAATCCTATGTTCTGTCCGCATAAAAAGAAGAATAATGTCCATATTGTCTAACCTAACCTTACCTGTCAGATTATGCATAACCTGATTATGCATAAACTCACAGTACATGCTAGGTAAATATCTGAAATTGTGTTTGAAAAGGTTTTTTGAAAAATAGGGAAAAAATGAGGGAATATAGTTCCTGGGATAGATAACCTCCACTTACCGTTGCACATCCCATCGGTGAAATCTACTGATCAGTCCCACCCTCCTGGATGAAATGTGTAAGCTCACCTTCATCTTACGGGCGTTGAGCTTCTCTTGACGCAGGTGCTGCCGCAAAGTGTGCCGGTGGCTCGTCTCCTGTTCGCGGGCAAACTCGCCCAGTGTGTAGTGTCTGATGGAGGAGTGGTGGCGGGCCATGCCCAGGGAGCTGCCCCCCTGGCTGGGCACGCTGGTGAAACCCTGCCGTCTGGGGAAGTAATACACCGTCACCACATCAAAACGCACCCGCTTCCCCCCTGGTGACGGCTTGTGCTGTCTGAGAATGGAGGTTGCTGATAGAGGCAGAGAGGAAAAAGTGGCAAGAGATTAGAGATAGCGGTGTAATAACGGGGTAATAAAACTATTGTGACCATTCCTTTCATCTGGTAATTTGAGTCAACATTTTAATGCTTTTATTGTTTGTGTGTGTCAGCTATTTTGACTTTGATCCTCACGTGTAAATGAAGTGCTGGAAGGGGGGTTGAGGCTATCGCAACTGTCAGCGCTGTCACTGCTGGAGATGTCATCGTCAGAGTCCTTAGGTGTAGAGAATGGAGAGCTGTTGTCCACCTCCTCATATCTTCGTTTGAGGCTGAGGGACGAACCTGCCTCCATGGAAACTTGGTGTCTGAGGGGACAGTAAGAGCAGTACACATCCAGCAAGAGACACACTGAGGACGCATGAGGATGCATACTTGCACCAGTGTGGCGCACATTAAAATTTAAAGTGAGCGATGAATCACAATCTTGAACTTTGCAAAGCCATTTTATTAACGAGAGGCATCGTGAGCGGTGACTTGCACTGCATGACTGGCACAATTGGCTTAGTATAGGGTTAACACATGGTTTGCAAAAATGTAACAGTGACATCTGTCATGGACTTGCAGCTGCCAAACAGTAGCAGGATGATTGCATCAGATTGTACCTGTCTAATGTCAAATCTCGACACCAGAGAAAACATCAGCTTTTGGCCCTGTCTCCTTTCATCTGTATTCCTGCCCCATCACTGCCTCTCTCTACCCCCTTCTCACATGAAATCCTACTCTGAAATCATCAAGTCTGGGAAACATCACCATGGCAACTAGGCAAGCACGGTTTATATGAACAGCCTTAAAGCAAATCATCTCTCTGGCTTCATGCTCTTTTGCTCTTAATTCTGCTTAAAACAGCCCAGGCTGGGGAGGGAAGGTAGTTAACTAGCAAGGGAATTGGAAAGCTGAAGGCAAGCCCGAGCCAAATCACATCATCAGGAAGGGGTCAAACAAGGCCGTAATGGTGGAGGCACTTGAATAGATATGAATCACTGTGTTCTGTATTTATTTATAGTCTTTGGTCCTACCTTTCTGCTAGATGAGATGGATATTGTTAAGGCAGAATCCTCATGAAATCTCAATATGAATGTATAGTGCATAGCATTTTTTTTTTTTTGGATCTCCTATGGTATTAATAACACATTCCTACAGGGAGTTTATCCCCAGTGCAACTGATATGCTTAATGGCAAATAGCACTCTGGTTACACTCTTGCACATTTGTACAAGAATTTCCATTTCCTTGCACTAGGTCTGTGATTTTTGTATTGATTCTTTCCTTTTGTATTCTGTTTTTATGTGAACCACGGCTGCACAGAAATTCTCCCTAGAGGGACAATAAAGGTAACCTTGAACCTTGGAGTTTTACTTTTGCTAGGAATATTTATATAATATTCTTTTGATGAAATGAGGCTCTATTGAGAAAACACCTGTACAGGCCAAATCATTAACTGTACTGGAGCTGGGTTAAGTGGCTAGGTGCTTTAAATGAAAATAATGCATCTGCTTTCCGAAATTGGACAGCTGCTGCAAATAAGCCACAATAAACCCAGCTTTTTTAAAGTTCCTGCGTTGCTATTTCGCATAGTGAGGTTATAAACTAAATATAAAACCAACAGAGGCTGTGAAGAACAACTGCAGGCCTTGTGCTTCCAGTGCAATATTGTCATGATTATGCCAACAAGACAGATCATTTTCCCAATTGGAGTTGAGTGGGGTGGTAAAATTGGGTGCACAGTGTAGCCGAATCGTGCATGGTGGTGTTTTATTCCTACAGGGGCTGGTGGTTTGCAGGTGATGTCTGCATAACAAACGTTTAAAGGATGCAGCAGCTGACAGTCAGACTCTGTTGTGGGAGGCTGGATGGAGCAGCCTGACAGTCTAGGCTCGGCCGCCCTCTCTCCCTCTCTCTCTCGCTCTCCCCAGAATAGCAGGTCATCCCGTTTTTCCAGCACACAAAATGGCAAAGCGCTCGGTTAATGAAATACTAAACCCTCTTACCTGGGGCAGAAACAGGGACCCTTATTCCGACAAACTCGCTGGTCGTTTCCTTCCCCAATGCGAGCTGCACATGAATCTTTAACGCCCTGCTGAGATGCTTTTTTTCTGCCAGACCGATATGCCTCAACCGTGAATCCAGACTGCTGCTAGAGAGCAACACCAGCCCAAAGTAATCAGCCTGAAAAGCCTGCCTGATTGTCAATCTGGAACACTTATTTCGGGGTAGATGAGGCTACTAAGGCTCCATGCTCATTGTTCTGCACAATATAAGAGCATCACAGAAGTAAAAGCTGTCTGTTAGTGCTACGGGTGCTATTTAAATGTGGCATGCCTATCTATTTAAACGAGAGGGCACCCGGTGGGAAGAAGGACGTCATGTAGGTTAGCAGCGATTTATCTCCAACATTATTGGTACAATATGAATGTAAACAGCCGAATGTCTTTTCTTCCTGGTGAGAGTCTTGAAATGCTTGCAATGGAGAAATCCGCTGACATCTGTGTTCGCTTATCCTTTCATCACCAGGGCGGGTTCAGTCGGCTGCATGCAGCTCGCTGTGCTCTCGGCTGAACGCGGTGAAGCTTCTTTTTTAATTTGGAGTCAAAATGTTGCGAATTTTCAGACGAAATGACGCCCTTCTTCCCCCTTTACCCCTGGCCCGGTTTGTTACAATGTAACAATGGAGGAAGGAATTCTTCCCTGTAGCCATATATACATAATGTGACATCACAGACATGCCCCGCGCGGCGCATGCTGGGAAATGCAGTGATAATGGCTTCTTTGTTCATAATGCGCTGTCATAGACGTGCAAATTTGGACAACTACCTCATGATACGGACAGTATTTACAATAAACTTACGTCTAAATACAATGTGATTTACAGTCTATGACGTGGATATTACTGCTCCTTGAGAAAAAAAAAGGGCAGTTTCCATAGCAACATAATGGCTATCATATCCGTACAGTAAGCCTCCATGTCCAGACAGTACTACTCAAAAAGGAACAGCTATGCGCAGATATCATAATAATAATTACTCATCATTGTGACTTCACTGAGGAACTCGAGATTTTAAAAGAAACCAATTTTATACATAAGTGCTCAGATTTGAGAACTAAAAAACATAATAAAAAAAAAAAACAAAAAAAAAAAACATAACAGCAAATACATGGGTAAGTATTTTAATAATTCGGATGAGATGGGTCAGATGAACAACATCTAAAATGTCAAGCTATCCATTTCATGTAAGCCGTACAATGATTGAACATAAACTAACTCTACCTTTCCACATGCAGTTCTGGTGTGCCCAAAAACCCACTACATGTATTAGTATTCGGAGGTGGTAATATCCCAAAACAATGACAAGAGGAGCATAAGTCTGTTAAAAAGATTATAAAAACTGCCAAAGTAACACATGATTCATCATGAAAAACATTATTTTAAAAACAATCACCTACTCAAAATGAATGTTTGAAAATGGCCAAAACCAAAGACATGTAAATACTGAAGTGCTAAATAAGCTGACAGGGAGAGAGAGAGTGCGTGGACCAGAGACAGGTTGCTGGTGTCGCTACGGTGATGATCACTAAAGTAGGCAGCGTTTCTTCATCATTCAAGATTCATGGGAAAAAAAAACATGAAAGGTGACGGTATGTCGAACACTTACTACACAGCTCTAACAGTGTTCAGGGGTTGGGAACATCTTTTCACTTTCTCTCACAAGAGGGCAAACAAGTGAAAGGTAATAGGGGTGGACAGAGAACCTGCTCTCACAAATTCCCTTGGTGTCCTAACAGCTGACTTTGCTGCCTCTTACGCTTCGTGCCTGTGCCTGTGTGGTTGCATTAGCTGTCAATGTGTGGCCATGTTCCTTCCAGACTGGCTAAAGTGGATCCAGTACGGCAGCCTAGCAAGGGGCACCATGCTGCACTGTAGGTTGAAAGTCAAGTACTGTCAGAATAATATTCTTTTTCTTTCTTTCTTTTCTTTTTTTTTTTTTTAAAAAACGGACAACAAACTCTTGATTCTGAAGCATAGAGCTTTGGCACACCAGATGCTCAGCTAACAAAGAAACATTGACAGTGGCTGTGGCCGTGGCAGCCTCAAACCTCTTTTCCATGAGACATACAGTGACAGAGCGGAAAAACCATTTAAGAGAGACAGCGGCAGGGCAAGGAGGAGAGCGTTGCTTCGTCACGGCAACAGTCACTTCCTTCAAAAGTAAGACAATAAGGTATAGAGGAGAGGGCCAGGTACTTCAGTCGCATGTTCCTACAGCATCCTCTAGAGAAGAGTTGGGTCACCTCCACACATTCCAGGAACAGCGAGGAGACTGAGGCTCTAGAGAGGCTGACAGGATCGGGTCTAAACGAGAGAGCGGGGCTGCACTTTCCCATTTAGTGTTCACTTCAAGATGATGTGGTAGCCGTCATTCGTATCATCTGGAAAACAAGAAAAACAGGGCAGGCTGTTATAAATAAACTTGCAAAGATAAAGTACATCTCATGGCTCTGACTATGTTAAATATAGAAACAGAAACACCAGAATATAACCCAGATATTGAGCGAAGAGCATATGCACCGCTATCATGTCAGCTTTACTGCTGCCGAGCTCATGTACCTTTCATTGTGTCCAAAACAAAACACACTTCATCCTGGAAGTTCTGAATCATCTGTAAGGAGGAGAGCAAACACATCAGTGTCTAAACATTGTCTAGATTTGAAGAAGAGGTTGAGGATGTTAATCAACGTGAGTTCATTTAGAAATGTAGTCTTAATAGAGAGAATACAGGGAGCAGAGGCAGCACAGAGGAAAGGTGTCCTTACCTCATCACTAACCAGTACATGGATGCCAGTGGGGCCCTGTTTAAAGATCTGGCTTATCTGTCTGGGAGAAATGTTGAACAGCTGAGCAATCTTCTCCGTGAGCTCAGCAGCTGTCAGCTCCTCCAGGTAGATGGCGTGATAAACTGCAGGCAGGTAGACAGGCAGGCATCAGCACGCTCATTATTTTTAGCCATTATTTTAGCTGTTGCTTGTGTATATTCACAATGATTTCTGCTGCAAGTGATGTGTGAAAATGTGTTATGGTTTCCTCAAGGCTTTAGACAAATTGTGGTGACTGCCAAGTCAATATTTTGCGGATTAAAACCTGTACACATATGTAATATAGATCTGACCAAAATCTCCATCATATAACAGACAGCTGTTATAAAACACTTGACAAATGCAAAGCTGTGCCCCATAAACAGGCTAGTTTGAACAGTAAAGCCAACTTGAAAATTACTACTCAGTGCTTATAACAATGATTCATTTTCTATTACTGATTATAAATACTTTTTTATAGTACTTATCTGTGATATTTTCATATAAATGTGCATTGTGCTACCCTTACAAGCAAATGCAAAGACACAACAGTGACTCAAGCCAGTGCCAAACAGCCTCTTCCCAGGAAACATCCTCATACAGGAAGTGATCAGTCACTACCCAGCTGAATGCAACTGGGTATTAAGAATACCCAGCAACAATCAGTGTGGGGAAACAGAAAAGGATAAGCTGGACACTTACAGAAACCAAAACTTGACCTACATAAATTCCAGGGGACAAAATGTCACATTACTGGAACAGTTTGATTTATCTCAAAAATATCACAGCATGGCCCACTCTTTACCAAAGACATCGCCATAATAAAAGAGATTTTGCGGAATATCACTGGAAGATTTGCTTTCCGCCTTTTCTTACAGCGCTGTGTTACCACCATTTTGTGTCGTGCCCAACAATCCCTTTCAGCTGCTCGAAAACCACCGTAAAGCACTGTGTCTTGTGGGTCACGGCTTAATTAGCAGAGCGTATTCCAGTCTTTTACTTATGTATTATGTTACAACAGTCATGCGTGAACCATGAACACCAGCTGACCGAAGAAAGTGCTCGTGGCAGCGTCTCCATTTTCGTGTTTCTGTTGCTGTTCCCGTGCCTGTTGAGACTCCTGGCAGACGTAGATGGTCAGCCTGGGACGCACCACCCTGCGCAGACAACAGCACAGTGCTGGTGTCAGTGAACTTGAGAGGCTTTTCTTGCTGTATTAGGTAAATAACATGTTCTGACACAGAATTAAATTAAAAGAGGGCACCCACCGTCCCTTGAGTGCGTTGAAGAGCCGTATACCATCTGCTGGCCCGCAGATCTGAATGACATCCTCCCTTGTCAGCTTCAGCAGATCTGCCCCTGGTTCACAAAACAAGATCTCACTAGTTGCGGTGCATTCATTTTCTTCCTGTTCCAATATTCTCTGAATTGGTACACATAACCAGTGGAGTCAGCGAAGGCTATTCTGAAACAGTCATTCTAAGTGACACTATGCCACAATTAATGAGTATTAGTGCCAGCCCTGCGGTCAGGAGCCATCTTACCTGAGAAGTTGGTGAAGAGCCGACAGAAGGGCGAGAAGCGGTTTCTGTGAAGCCACTGCTGTGCATCCTGTGGTGTTGCTGCGGGTAACAAATTCTGAGAGGAGAAGGATGTGATGGACAGACAGCAAGAGAAACAAAAGATTTAATTAAAACCTTCAACACTTTAAAAAAAAACACAAAACAAAGCACCTACAGGACAGGTGTGAAATTATATCAAGGCTGTATGAATTTAACTGTTTAATGGATACCCAGTGTCACATTTGTTCTAAATTTACTATAAAAAGGAAATGCATGAGTAAATGTAAGAGCTGACTTGATTGACTGACTTGATTGAGAATACACTGAAAGTTTGGAAGAGATGCATGAATGCATGAGGGAAATGTAGACCTACAATCACTATCTTTAAAATCTGTGACTGTGCTCATGACAAATGGTGAGCGATATGCTTCCCTCCAGAGAGCTGATGATTATTTGTTTTCACCAGGAATTTTCCAAGCATTAGTACGCTAGCCAAAAGAAGCAATCTTTTACGTGAGCTTCTGTGTCTGTCCTATTTACGTAGTTCAGCCAATGAGTGTCCTCACTGATGCGTGTGAAAATATTTCTTTACTTTCAAAGAGCATTCAGTCTTACTCTTGTAAGTAAGTAAATACAACCCACTGACTGCAAAGAAATAAGTTGCTGGTGCCAGATAAACACATATGCACTCTAAGGACCACAGAAGCCTCACTGAGTTTTGCAGTGTTCAACAGAGGGCAGGTCATTGCAATCTCTAAAGTTAGTTAGCAGTTGTGCATGTAAACAGACCGAATAAAAGCACAGAAACTTATCTGTTAATAATTGATTTAAGCAAACACTTTAACAGACACAACAATGTCAGCTACCTGTCCCAGCAAATACACAGCCCACCTTTGTTGCAGAAAAAGTTAAATCTCACAGTTTATATAAGAATGTGGCAAATAAATTCCAACATACCCAGTTGTTCTCACATGTAGATGACAACAACTGAAAAGCAGAATATCTAGCATTAACTATGTTCTTTCAAACTTCCAAACACATACAAACTTTGACTACAATTACTTGTGGTTAGACAGGATGAAATATGGAGTGACAAACTGGAAAAATAAACAGAACCACACAATATAAAAGCAAAATGATAATACAATCAGCTACAATACATAATATTTAGAAATGCTTATTAGTTTGGAAGGAAACTGGGAGGTGAGTCTCATAATGCAAATGGGCCAATCATTACTTCAGAAAATCCTATGTCACTCCACCAAAGTTGCCTTAGCAGCACCTTTAGGTGTGATGTGCTTTTAACATCTTAGGAGGAGGATAGATAATAAGGAGGATAGAGATAATGGGGGACTTATGAGGAAGATGGCAAAGAGGGGATTCAAGCTTTCTAGGTCTATAAAAAAAACATTACTACCAACACTAGCCGGTTAGTCTCTATTAAAGCTACACAATGACAGCTAAGTTTAGTCAGTGTTCAGTTGTTAAATGGCCTTCACTAGTCTTAGTAACACAGTAAGTGGTTTTTGTCAAAATCAGTCATTTTATCTTATTACTAAATAATATGGATGGAAGTAAAGTAACCGTTTGAGTTGCTGAAAGGTTTGTAAATGCTATGTGGGGTTAGTTACAATAGCGACCAGCCTCAACACTCCCCCCTCCCTTCATTTCCTTGTTGTGCCCCATACGTGAAGTCTGTGCACCCAAATATCAGCCAGACAGCAGCCCAAATGTTTTCAACGATAAGGCTTCTTTTCAAGGAGGAAAAATGAAACGCCTCCCATCAATGGCTGAATCGCTTTGAAACACCGAAAAAAACCCAACATGTTTCAGTGTCCTGCCTTTATCGGAGGAGATCCTTGTCTAATGACTTAATCCACGCACTTTGAGGCAGACTAATAAGCAGCGGTTGGACTTATCTTTGTTTACTTGTTCAATATGCTCCGGCAAATTTGCCAGGAGGCAGGAAAATGCCAGCAACTATGTCAGCTTTGCATCTGTGAATGTAGCGACGCTATTAACATGCAGGGGCTCGGTGAGGCGGGGTGTAGCCAGACAATAAATCCAGAGAGACAAACTGAATTCGTACTTACATCTGCTGCCTGAACAACAGGCTCGGGCTGGTGGTTGGGGGATCCGTTTCTGTAAAGGACGAGAGATCGAAAACGCTGGAATAAAAGAAGACTGCTGAAACCCAACCAAAGTTTCCTTTTCACCCCACATATCCACCATGCGTGCGTTTATCGGCAAATTAAGCATCCACTTACAGCAAGCTGTATTAATCATGCGGCATTGGCAGAAATCGTCATGCACTCATACCCTTCTGCGACCGGGAAGCTGTTGTGCGTGCTGTTGAAGCCAGGAGACGGCGAATTGTTGACATAGGTGACCTCAGGCCAGGGAGAGCACTGCAACAGACCAACACTGCTGTTATCCTGACAACTCACAAACAGTTTTGCAGCCACAGATTATAAACAGCAGCCCTCCACCGTGAAACATTTTAGTGTTCTGTTTTTCCTGTTGTCATGTCTGCGTTCACTTTCCCCCACTTGTTATTTATGCACGTTGTTTTTCTTGAATCTTGATGTTATTTTCTGCTGCTCAATTCACCCGTGTAGCTTAATTTGTTTTCGCTTTGGGTGAGGTTTTTCAGTCGCTTGGAATTTATTCGCATCATCTGCACAGGTTGTGTTTCTTCTCTCCTGTTCTAGTGTTTAATCATTTGTAGAATACAAATTAATGACATGTAAACCTGAATCAGTGCATTGTTGCTTTTCTTTTTGTCCCCTAACGTCCCACACTATTTCTTTCCTGTTTCCAGGTGATGACTGTAAATAGACTTTTCTTTGTTAAAATAACAGGTTATATTTTATTTTTACAACTTCCCATACATCCCCAATTCACAAAGTGGTAAAATTCAAACCTCTGTCAGTATGGTGGTTTCATAAGAGGGCTGGTACTTCTCCTTTTCCTGTGGCGCCCTTTTCTCCATCTTCTCCCTGTCAGTCTTCTGCTTCCTGTCTGCACCTTTAGGCTGAGACAGGTTGGGTGAAGTCATAGATAGAATAGAATATATTTATTGTCATTGCACAGTAAATACAACAAAATTCAGTGCACTCACGTACTGGGCTCAGTTAGAAAACATGGTGATCAGGAATGAAGAGTCCAAAGACAGCAGCACAACTATCTTTTGCATTAGACGATTTGAATTATTTACTTTATTTGCTCTGTCTTTTACACTTTTCCTCTCACCTTGAAGACTTTGACCTGGCAGGAGGCAGAGTGGAGGTGTTCTGTGTATTCACCACCCTCGTTCTCTTTGAACGTGTCAATCTGGATGCGGAAAGGCACACCTTTTTCTCCTCCGTGCTTGCGCATGGTGAATTCTGTGCTGATGCAGTGAACCTAAAACAAGGAGAGGAATATACAGTGTAAACGTACACATGGTGGGATGATATAACGGAAACGCTTGGCTGAGTAAAAAATAAAAGATTTGGGCCAAAATGTTAGTGATTACTGCCCGGAGAATTAAATTCACTTTGCCAAACAGAATGGATGAGCACGCTAAATGTTAAAAAAGCTTATCTCTATCATGACAAAGGCCTTTAAGTTGCCTGAGGTAAGAGCCAATCCTCTCAAGGCTGAAGCTAATTCAGGATTACACAGGAAGGGAAGTTACAGTAACAACAGTGTTGTCCATAATGCTACCTGGATAAAAACTGAGGTTCTTTTTGATGGGTCCCAAAGGAACTCCACAGTGTTAAGCTGAGTAGGGTTAGCCCTGGGGTCGATCATGCCGACAGACATGGGGATATCTGCAATGGATCAATGTGAAACAGGTTGTTAAAACAAGAGCTCTTTATCCACGCGATACTCTGCAAAATATTAACATTGCATTTTCAACACTGCTCAGTCCAAACCAAACCACCCACTGAGCTTATGTTAAACGTCTCTGTGGTCATGTGAACGGTCAACGTCCCGCACCGACTTTATCCAAAACCTACTGGATGGTTAATACACATACATACAAAGCTGCACAGCAACATATTCGCCACACAGAGATCCACTCTGACCCACAGCTCTCTGGATCATCCAGAGGACAACAGGCATTTTCCAAAGAGACAGGCAGTGAGCAGTCAGTGCTCACCAAGGTCGAGGATGCGGTCCCCGGGCCTGTTCCAGCGCCAGCCCTCCAGCTGCTGGTGCTCTGTGTACTGAAGGCGTCGGTCATGAAACACGACGCGGATGATGCTCTGGAATTCACAGAGCAGTGTTATCAAGGAATGCTGGGAAGACACTGAACGGTGAGACTGTACATGATAATGCGTGAACTGCCGTGTCAGGATCTTACCTTTACCATTTTACCAGTGATTTCTGGAAGCTCCCCCATTTTCCGATTGTCAAGCATTCGAATTTCATAGGACTGTCCTGTAATGACACACTGAATTATGAGATCTAATGTCCTGAATGGTCGCCATGAAGACGGTTTCCTTTACCAGGTAGCAACAGTACCCCTGCTAACCAAATACAAACATGGCTTGTATGTGATTTTTTTCCCCCACTACCAACCAATTCACCCCAAAGTGAGAGGGTGTCCGTGCCACACGGATGCTGACCTTGGTTGAGGTAGGTGAGTGTTTCATCATGCAGTTTAACGGCTGGCGAGGTAGCTGCACACAGAACATACTGGAAGGGAAGGATCTTGTTATCAGTGTCTGGAGGCAAGTTGGACTCCTCCTGCTTGAAGATGGGCAGGGCAAGCACATCACTGCAATGCAGAAACAAAAAAAAAGAAGGTGGTCAGTGAGCTGGCAAAGCCCAAACACCTGATGTTGGAACATATTTCTGTCCTGCTGTTTGCTTAAAGCAGTTCTACAGAAAATGAATTTTTGTGTTCAAACGTTAGAATTAATTCCTTTCCACCTCATGAGACAGAACAAGGCTAAATCGAATTGATAGTGCTGCACTATCAGCCATCACTAGCAGCCTGTAGAAACTGAACGGTGTGTTATTTTGTTCTGAGGCCTCACAGTTCATTAATTACAATGGAGGTAACTAGGGCAGCACTACCAAATACCAAGGTATCCAGCCAGTGTATCTCATTTCTCCTCTCAACACAAGAATTTCAGTAACAAACAGGCACTTTGCAGACTGTACAGTATCACGTAACAGGGCACTTACGAAACCAAAAAAAGGACACTGAAAGGGAGTGTTCTTTCCTTGGCAAAGCAAGGTGCCTGAGTCAGCAAAACCTAAATTGATTTCACACAACTACCAAGATGAAAAACTGTCTGTTTAAGTACATTTAAAACAACAAGTTAACTTCCTAATAATATCATGAGTACAATGCTGACTCAAACGTTAAGAGAGGGAATTTCCCCCAAAAAAACACAGGTCTGAGCACAAATGTTCACTCTAAACAGATGAATGATGTGCAGATTATTGACAGGCAGACTTCACTCCTCGTATTCAAGTCATTAAAGCGTTTGCGTTACCTGATGGTGGTTATAAAACTGTGCACTGATTTGCAATGCTTTTGGCACCTAGTGGCATTCTACTGTTTTCTATCAGTGCAGAACCTTGTTTATTCACCAACCCATTCAAAATTAACTCTCACTTTTCTCATCGGACTTTAACTTGGTGACGGCCAGAAACACCACACTGAAGAGGAAAATCTGAGACATGCTGCAAATTTTACCAGACCGATATTTTTACTAAACAACTGTGATTAGTGATTGGGGATAAACACAAATTAAATACTTACATTCTATGGTTATATCAAGTGAATTGATTCATGAACAACAATCAGTCCTGCGTGATCAGCAAGTGATACGGATTCATATGGAATAATGAAAGCTGTAGGAGAGACATCACTTTGAGGGTGAGTGTTTTAAAAAGTGACAGCCCGAGTTAACCCCCAGAACAAAGTCATTAGAAGATGTGTGCGATGTGAAACCAATTAATACGTTTCTGGTCTCTATGTAATAAAGTTATGGGCCGGATGGCATCTTTCTGTCAGTGATCAGTGTGCAGCAGTATTCAGTCAGATAGTTGTAAGTGATATAGAGGTCTGAAACCTTCCTTCAGCCCATACTGTACCTCATGCTGTATGCCCCAGCTCCCAGCTCTTGGCCAATGCCTGAGAGACTCGCATCAAAGTCCTGGACCAAGCCGGACTCGATCACTTCATCCGTGAGCGGCAGCTTCAGAGCCCACGCCATGGCCACGGTGGACACAGCCTCGGGAGTGCAATCCTGTAAAACTTAAGCCAAGTTTCTGACCTGCGTCCAGAGAACCTGCAATCTTCCGGAGGAGAAAATGAAACACGGCATTACCAGCATGTCACTTGTCACAGTCAAGTGTGCTAATAACACGGCACTAGTTAAGGCTGCGTCCAAACGTGAACCACAACAAACACTGAACAAGACATTGGGAGGAAAAACAGACATGTGCTGTGCTCAGTAACAGGTTTGAGTTTTGAACACTGCTGAGATGGTAACAAAGCTGCTCGAGAGCTGCAGGGATCCTGCACGTTTTATGGGATCGTGCACTGACTGATGAGCAGATGCAAACAACTTGCCATACATATATATATATTTTTCACTTTCCTAAGTAGTGATGGCTAAATACATAGGTACGTAAATAAATACGAGAATGTATGTTATCTTACCTTTCAATGAAATTAGTGTAGCTACTTGCTAACACTGCGATAATTTCACGCCATCATGTCTCGCTCCTTCGACCCAGCACTAAAATAAACATGTCGAGCTAACACTTAGCTACGTAGCCTGCAGGCTAACTCAGCCAGCTAGCTGTCCTCCGCTGGGTGCTAGCGCTCTCTGTCTCAGCCTCGGAGGACCTACGGGGACCAACAGCCTCTGGTATAAATATCCATTGATTAACTATTTATCAAAAGTCAGAGAGACTTTGGGTGAGAATAACGGAATTCTTTTGTTTGTTTATCTATCTTGGTCAGGAAAAGAAGCTTCCGTAATTTCCGTTTACTTCTTCTTGACCTTTTGGGGGGAGACATCCAACGTGGCCATGCATTAGCGCCATCTACTGTTCCGGACCAGACATGATAAGGAGGAATACTAGGACTAAACTATGTTATCAACTAATTTGCTCAAGAGCACCTCAGCAGGGCAGATGAATGCCAACACAGCGTTGGAACCTGGTTGTTTTCCATTTATTAGGCCAACCTGCCCTCCCATTAGCTTCACTTATAAATATCATAAGTTTTAATAAGTTATAAATATCTTGTTTAGTCTACTGTGTCCCAGCCTCAGACATCTGCTAACCTCCTCTCCCCTATTTCAGTCCAAACTTCTTTCTGTATTTTATTTTTGATAATTGATTCCCTCCTCGATAGTTGAAAATCCATAAAGCAACACACCACAGTATGGGATGATTAATAAATTAATATTTTATTTAATCTGATGGAAAATGACAAAAAGTATCCAAATTATTTCCCCCCCGTGTCTCACAAATAACTGAGATAACATGATGCCTCTGACATTCTCAAATATTGTAATAATCACTAGCATTATAATTATTCTACTCCTAGCCACCTTGTTATTCAAATTCTGCTTTTCATTTAGTCTACTGATGTCAATTAGTATTGAACAATATTATATACTGTATCTTATAAAATATTGAATATGAATGTATGACAATGTTAATTTAAAGCGTGATGTCTAGTATTTATAACTTTTCATGGTTATACTTTGTCCATTGGAAAATAGGCCTACTGTTACATCTAACAAGGCAAATATAAGGTGAACCTATAAAATGCACCATTCAGCATATAGCATTTGCAAAGAAAATCTCTGAAAGATGTGAATAATGCATAATGTTCATCTTTTATATTTAATCTGCATAAAAAGTACTTTATCCTTAGTGAAAGAGAATGCTTGTCATCTTGATATTTGTAATTTTGTCAATGCTTGCTACATTTTGCAAAGGTTTTGCTGCTCAGGAAAAACAACAACAAAGAAATTCAACCCTCTTGCAAGCCTACGTGGAGCCTGGCGATATGCACAAATCAAAAGCAACCCTTTTTGTTTTCCCACTGTCACTAAAGTGCAAAGAAGAGGGACTGGCAGAGGTACGGAGCAGAACCAGCTCAGTTTTGTCCCCTTATAAAATAAATCTAGACTGTACATGCAAACATAAAACAGTCTTACCCATCCAACAGAAAACAATGTCCTCTTGGCTCAAGTTATTTCAAAGAGTTTAACCAATTAGATTGATTAAGATTAAAAGTCTGGCACGACTGAATCAGGCAATTTTGTGAGAAAATTTCAAGTTGACTTCATTTGAAGCCAAACCAAGCTCTTATTTTACAAATACTTGGTCTACCTTCAGGCCAAAAAACCCCCCCAAAAAAAACAGCAGAAGCAATGGTCATTAGAGAAACAGTCACAATGGTGAACAAAGAGGAAACCTTTTCTCCAACACAGAATACTCTCATAAAGTATCATAAACACAGAAAACAGAAACAAATAGAGAGCCAGGAGAGCTGAATAAGCAGCTACGAATTATTTGAGAACTACTTTGGTGGCACTAGCGTATCATCCAAATATCAGAGTAACGTCAGCCATTGTGCCACAGTAACATCGCGATGAACTGCCAAAAAACATCGATGCGTCGCCACTTAAAAATGTATTAGGAGGATATAAAACCACTTGTATCAAAGTCCATCTAATGTTAAGTATGACATGTTATTATCACCGTATATGACAAAAGAGGACCATGCAGTTTGACGTAGTACCCACCACACATATGTAGTGTTTACACATACACCTTAAAAACAGGGTAATAACTCGTTTGGAGTACTCTTTTTGTAACTCAGTTCAAGTGCTATGTCCTTCATTGCCTCCGTCTGTATTGTTTCAAACTCATCAGAGCTTACTGCTTATATTTACAACACAATCTACATCTGCTTTACTGCTTTATCCCTTCAGTTTCCTAAAAGGGCAACGGATCGCCGTGAGCTCCCTCAGCACCGAGGTCGTTACTGGACCTGAAAGACATTGATCTTGCTCGTGTTTTTCAGCGTCTGTCGCCGGTTGCAGAACCATACTCGCACAACCTCGCGGTCGTAGTTTAGCTCCCTCGCGATTTCCGTGATCTCCTGGCCCGTTGGCAGGGCGTTCTTCTCAAAGTAAGTGTTGAGAACTTCTATCGCCTGCGGTGTGAAGCTGGTGCGCCGCTTGCGTTTCTTGGAGGGCTCCCCGCCGACAAACTCCATCAAGTTCTGTTGGCCCTTCTGGTTCCACAGCTCGGCTTCAGCCAGCCACCGCTCCAGCACCGGCTTCAGCTTCTGAGCACTCTTGGGGGTGATATCCAGCTTTTCAAACCTGCAGTACAAAAAATATCATTTTAGTCAATTCAGAAGCATTTCATGGACTACACTCTATGTATCTCCATTTACATCACCAATTGCAATTCAAAGAAATTCAGATAAGGTCCGAGGCCCAAGTTGCAGGGAGAAATTAAGGATTCTGGACGCTGGCCTGCTGAGCTAAGCAGACCTGTTTATATCAAACCTACAGCCAAATGTGTTAATTTGTTTACGCCATAGAACAGCAAATCCATTGCTGTTCAGACTGAAATGCCACAACAAGATTATATTGATCAATAAAGAATAAACAATAGAAACTATTTGCTGATTCTTACATCCATTTTCATCACCACTCGTGCACAGAGGCTGGTGCTTATCCCAGCATGCATTGGGTACAAGACAGATAAATACCCCAGAAAGGTTGCCAGTCCACACAAACATACTCGCACACACAGTCACACCTATGGGCTCCTGCACGTGTCTGGAGTTTGGTGGGAAACCCCATCAAACACAATGAGAACATGCAAACTCCACACATACAGGACCCCTAATATTTTAATATATTCTCAATGTTTGTATCGAGACTGTAGCATAAGCAGTGAAAATCCTTATTATGTGACCTAAATGATTTAATGTGCTTTATCCCTCCTTGAAGCTGCTAAGAAGAGGTTAAATGTGGAATTCATGAGGATTTTATAAAAGTGATTCCAGCCTGGTTAATCTAATCTAATTTATGTGTGTCGACTATTACCAGCTGTCCAAGTAACACAATATTGAAATTAATCCATTTACATGATCCTATTAAATGACTTAGTAACCAAGCATTCATGTGACATGTGATTGTTGCGGCTATTGTCTATTGAAGCAAAGTGCCCCTTCAGCTCCATCACCAACTACACAGACACAACCAGATCACACTGAAAGTGATGCCATGAGGGTGTGTACGATTTCTGACCAGTCCCAATTAACAGAAGTACAGTTAGAGTGATCCACATATGTTACTGCAATTATTAATGCCCGATCGATATGGGATTTTTAATACAAATACCTATTTTAAAAGGGGAAAAAATTCACTAATTACGAATATGGCAGCCGATAATGCGAATTTTTGAGCTGGAATGAAAACAGACCTTTTCTGTGTCATTTGTGCACTGACTTTGCACCGATATGCAAACGTACTCAGAGGCCTGCATTTTTAAACAAATAACTTTATTAAAGAATATTCAACATTATTATAACATTGTCAACCAATTCTAGAAATGAGGCTTGAGAAAATAATTAATAAATAATTGGCTAAATAAACACCAGTACTATTCAGTACCAGTCAATTGCTGACCATTTAAATAAAAAATAGAAAGAGAGTCTCAGCTTTCCAGTCACACCCAATTTATTTTTACAAAAAACTGCATGGTTTTTGGCCCACAGTGAATGGGATAAGCATAAGCTGGGCATGTCTGCAAAAGGAAGACCTGTGGGTCCTCTGGGTTTTCTAGTTTCATACGATACCAGTATCTTAACTCTAGCTTTAAAACTAAGCCCGCCACAAAAGCTTTCCTATCGTCGAGTATTGGTTAACATACACAGATGTGCTTACTGCTTTTAAGAGCATAATCAGTATATACTGGTTTTACATGGGTCCTGCCTCTTTGTGTGCATGTCCGTGTGGTCTGTGTCACATAATGGATGCAAAGTGTAAAACCTGTTACTAATATATCACTGCTTCCTACCTCTTAAGAGCACTATACTGTTAACTCTGGTTTGCTCTAACTTTTAAATACCATGATCATGCAGACTGCAGTCTTTAAAAATAGAATTGCAGTTTTGTCATTAGCTGGAGATGGCTCCTATATGCAAAGCAACAGGAACGGAGGGTGTAGTTTACCTGCAAATGGCAGACTGGCTATAGGCTGGACCCTCCGTTGCAGTCAGAGCCTGCCCCACTTGTGTCTGAGTAAGCCCCAAGGAGAGCCGCCGGATCTTGAAGTTCTTGGCAAACTCTCGAATCTCTTCGAGATTAATGCCCTCCTCGTTGCTGACTGCTTGCTGGGGTTCTAAAATTGTGAAGAGACTGGTTAAAAATATCTACCTACTTAAAAATGGATCTATGTTGGGTAGAGGAGAAGCAGGTGTACATACTGCTGACAAGCTGGCCCACTGTTGCCATGTCTCCACAGGTGATGGGGACCGAGGACGAGAGCGAGGTGGCTGTCTTCATTACAGACGGCTGTGGGGCGATGACAACTGGTGACTGAGTGACAGTTGTTACCGAAGCCTGGCAGGGAGAGCAAATGTGTCAGACTTAATAAACAATCTGCTATAAGTAATAACATGAAAACTAATTCAGTAAACAACAAATTTCAATGACACTTTTAATAAATCTATGCAGGAGAATTCAGTATTATTCAGTGATCTTCAAGAAGGGTCAATCTAACAATCTATTCATTATTCATCTATTTCTTCAGCTGTACCAGCTGACATGGCTAATTGTAGAAATAGCTTAGTCCTTTTCAGATTTCTGTCACGTACCTGTGTGCTTGGCTTGGAAAGCGCTGGAGGCGCAGCAGCCTTGGGCAGGACTGCAGCAGAAGTGGCGACCGCTGTGGCTCCATTCCCTAGAGTGGCAATAATCTGGCCCTGGGTGTTGAGGAGCAGCTGTGGGGTGACAGTCTGGACCTGCAGGCCCTGAAGGGGGAGGGTGGGAGTTGTAGCCCCTCCAGCCAGAGAGGCTGGGTTCACAAACAGTGGCAGGGTGCCTATCACCTGTAAAGAACATCATTCAAATCAAATGTCCTAGAGCTCGTTCACCAATCCCTGCCTCAGGACATTCAAGAAGCTGTCATACTTGTATTTTTGTCTCTGGGAAATCAGCACCTCCTGTTATCAGTTTGCTGGCATTGTAGTGCAAGTCAATTGAAATCAAACCGTGTTTTTCAAGATCGTATGCAAGCTATTCTATGTACTTCCATAAGCCATACTAACAGTAAAAGTAAGCAATCAAGCCCTCTGAGAGGACAATTCAGTTATCACAGAAAATGTTTTATGCCCCATTGACTTGCGATAAGGTTCCTAATGAATGGCAGCTTAAAAGGTGCACTATGTAAGATTGCCAAAAGTAGACTGAGATGAGGGCCATTTGGCTTCAACAGACAAAAAACATGAAATAAGCATGTAACTTGATAGCTGAGTCTACCGGGTTCTCATCAGCAGCCCAACTCACTAATAGATTAGAGTGTTTATTCCACATTTTTTATTAGGTTTCTATCACTTCAATCCACATTTGGCAATTTAGCATAGTGTACCTTTAAAAACACCAACAAGGAAGCATTTTGAAATATCCTTGGAAACTATGTGACTACTAATCAATATGAATAGTTTATAAAAATGAAAAGATGCCCTATATGTATGAATTCTGGCCAGTTATATTTTTTCATTAGCTAATAACACACTACTGAGCCTAGAGTTAGCTGATATATTATTTTCTGAAAGGTTGCAGTGGCAATTCTGTATCCATCAATGTGGTGGTGCCGTGTGAATGTGAGAATGGCAGTATTTTGTGATACCCACCTGTCCTTGGGCATTTGTGATAATCTGGCTGGTGATGCCAGCCATGTTGGACATGGCACTCGTGATGATGGGAGTAGAGGTGAGGGAACTGAGGAACTGGGGCTGTGCTCCCAGAGAAGCAGCACTGATCTGAGAAGAAAAATAATCACAACATATTCATATACCTCAAAAAAAACACATTCACACCACACTCAGGTCTGATTTTAACTATTAACTAGAGATGTATGAACAGTGGTAATCCTTGCACATGCATTCTTACAATGGCAGGATTGATGGAGAGTCCCGCAGTGTGGAGCGCTGCTACAGATATGTTGGACTGAGAGACGGTGGTGGTGGCCGAGGTCGCCTGGGCAGCCGCCACCTGAGCAGCGCTCACCTGGGCACTGGTCACCTGCGCTGGCTGAGTTGTGACCTGAGGTACAGCAGGCTGCACCGGCTGGATGGAGGCTGCCTGAGGTTGGAACACTGTCTGTGCAGCCGTTTGCAGCTGGGGCTGCACCGAGTTCAGCACTGTTGCAGCTGATGACAATGCAGAGAAAAATGCACAAAAATGCTCATAAAAAAGGTTCATGTTAACAATCTGTTTTAAAGGATGTAAATAATATTAGAGGAAGTGATGTACACAGAAAGTTGCATTTTACAAGGGAAGGAGAAAATGGCAATTTTAATTTAGTCAAGTGTAGCTGTAATCCAGCAGCTGTGTATGGGGTGCATGTTGGTTTTAATTGTAAAGTCACACAGAAACACACAGACAGTTTGGGTTTTACCTTGGAGGCCAGCTAAGGGCAGTTTGAGGAGGTTTCCAGCCGGAGTGGCTGCTGCCAACCCAGGGAGAGTTGCTACATTGGTGGTGGGGAGGGTGAGCACAGCCAGGCCGCCTTGGCCACCAATTGATCCTGCCATGCTGAGGGGGATGAGCAGCGGCTGGCCCAGTGATCCGGTCTGGGCCATCATCCCAGTCATCAGAGTGGCCAAGCTTTCCTGGGTCAGCACCTGAAGAGGGTCGAATACAACTGTGTGTTTCAGTCACCAGTCAGGAGTGTATAGGATAGACTAGGGAGATATATAAATATTCTATAAATGTCATGATATAAGACTAGGTATCATCTGGGATTTTGGATATCATGACATGGCACAAGCATTACATTATTATTTGTCTCTACCTGCTTGGTCATCATATCCACATTACTAATGACTGTTCTTGGGTGTAAATATGTTATGAAAACACCAATAATCATCCCTACAATATCACCACAATATTGATATTGAGGTGCTCAGTCACATATACCGTATTTGATTTTGTTCATGTCACCCATCTCTAGAATAGAATCAGTCATCAAGGGAAACAACTGAGACTTGCTCATTAGATGCAACAAAAGTCTTTCTGATAACTACAAAGGAACATGGGAATTGTATCTGAGTCTGTAAATTTGTAGTCATACCTGCAAAAGAGCAGGTGGGAAACTGTATGATGTGCCTTAAAATATGTATCTATATATATATAT
Organism: Myripristis jacobus; assembly: GCA_900302555.1. NCBI lineage: Eukaryota > Metazoa > Chordata > Actinopteri > Holocentriformes > Holocentridae > Myripristis > Myripristis jacobus. Next base: position 33,124 of record OMLB01027088.1, on the reverse strand, counting down.
TTGCTCTCCCTACAGCTATAAATAACAGGCACTTCAAAATGAGAAATAGGCTTGGTAAGACAGCTACTAAGTTGCAATGCTCTTCCTCAGGCACCCAAGCTTGAATCCTGTTGCAAGTAAGTACCTGCCTTTCCAAGCCTATTTTTGTGTCCGTTTCTTGTTATGAAACGCTTGTGACTTACAGCACTAGTGATAGCAAATAAATGTTTTGTTTTGTGCATTATACAGTTTCCCTCTTGCTCTACTTCATGCACTCTAGCCCACTGGGAACCTTCTATTCCCCCCACTGTCTTTCATGCAGTCTGACCTGTGGACAGCCTTGCACAGTGATGGGCATGGTGGCCTGGGGCTGTGGCAGGGACACACTGATGGGAACAGCAGGAGCCAGAGTTTGGACAGCAGGGGCTGCAGCCTCTACAGATACCACCTGCTGCTCTCCCAGCACTGAAAAAACACACCCAGAGTTACTGGCAACTGGCATTTTAAGTGTTTTTTGTTGTTGTGTTACATTTGCATTTTGATACCGTATGTATGTACCAGTCATAAGGCGAGCTACTTTCAATTAAACCACCAAACCTCAAAGCGCAGGGCAGTGATTTAGGAACTTACCTACTCCCCCTGTGCTCTGGGGTACAGTGGGGCTGTCCTGTGTGCTGCTGGCCTCAGGCTGTTCTGGGACCAGAGTCCCTCCCTCATCAGCCCTGGAATCAGCCTTTCCATCCGGTACTGAGGATGGAAGAGATGCATCGACCTCTACCTCTAGCACACGGATAGTCTCATGGCCAGACATCACAATGACCTGCACAGTGGTTGGGAGCAAAAAGTAAATCCAAGTCAAGTGCACAATAAGATCTCTCCTCTATGCTCGTTGGAAGCTTGGGTTCAAAGATCTACAGTCATTTTATAATGGGTGTATGACTGACGCAGAGCAATCTCTCTCCTATGTATTCCTGAATGATGGCTATGCTACAACTACAGTGAGTATAACCTTTTATTATGGTCAAAATGTCACTTGATTTATCACCTGAGGGGTAACAAAGGGTAGTCAAGGGTTAAAATCATTATTTCTCCAGCTGAGCATCAAATTATCAGCTCTCTGCCTACAAGTAGTACATCTGCGTTTGAAGTAATAGATGATTCATGGTGTGTAATAATGAAAGACCTAGACAAGAGGTAGCGAGACAACCTGGGCTGGAGGACAAGGTGCAGAGAGACAATGCAGGAAGAGATAGGATGCATACCTGGCTGTCTTTGGCAGGGAATTTCAAAGTGCAGGAACTAAATGGCTGAAAAAAGACTTCTGCAGTCAGACAGTGAATGGCTAAGGAGAACAGAGAAGCCGAGCACACGTTAGGACACAATGACCCAAAAACAAAGAAATAAAAATTAATTAAAAAAAAAAATTAAATAAAAAGAGACACAAATGAAAGAGCATGAGTACACCAAAACAATGATAAGAGCATCAGCCAACAAGCAGCTCAAGCAATGCTTTCTGAAAGCTCCCCTGTCATCCATGAAGAGCATTGCTTTTGTTTGCTATGTCTACACAGAATGTCACTAGAGAGGAGAAAACCACAATTAATCATTAAGCATGGCAGAGTAAAGACCAGTAATCCTCACAGGCATAAAGCAGAAGGTATTAATAGATGATAACCCAGGGAAAGGGGAGTCCAATCTCAATGAATTGCTGTGTGGAGTTAATCATTCTGTTATGATATGGTATGCTTGCACATGGGGGTGACAACGGCAAATGGCAGCAGAGAATTTGGAGACCAGTGAAGTTCTCAAGAGGTGCGGCTGCAGGAGAGGGCCCCTCACTAAGTTTTGATGGCAACTGAAGTGGTACCTGTTCATTGACAGTGAGTGGGGCATCTTTGGCAGGGAGATCCTGGGAGTTCATGGCTCAGTGCACCAACATCCACTGTCCTCCTGGCATTCTACATGGACAATAAAACAAACAACCCTGAAAAATCCTTCTACTTAATTTTTCTCCCTGGACACTTGAAAAACTTGGTCTATTGTGCAGCAAGTACACTTGAGGAAAAAAAATGCCACGGTGATGGTAGCCCATGTGAGCACGCGTTTCAAGGCAGCATAAAACACAACCACATGGAGGGGACTTGGGTCTTTGATTCAATGCTGTGTCTGTCACACCAGGACCAGACTATTTCGAGGGGCCTATAAAACAGGCCTCCTCTGTTGCACTTGAAAATGCTGCAGAGAGCGTGATGAAACACGCCAACCACGGACATGAAGTGCTTGCAAATTAGGAATCAGATGTCAAAACGATATAAGGTGATGCTTTCCCCGCTGCAGAGCCCCCTCAGAAATGAAGATCTGTCAAAACTTCAGCGGGTGTGATGGGCTCCCCACCCCCATCCTGCCCAATAAAAGTCTCGCCGCGTCGGCTACTTTTGGGGACAAGCTGTTACCGCCAAGTCTGGGCGACAGAAATCATCCCGACCCGTGCCTAGAGACCGAATATTATGTATTTCCCTCTCTTTATCATAAATATATAAATTATGCTAATTACGAACATTGCATATTAACCAAAACTCATTTCCTCTCGCCATTTCGCCGCTACGCGCGAGTAGCAGGCTAAAAAAGAGCCTGGGTATTATATTCAACTTACCGTGTAGATGCAGCTTATTTTCTCTTATCCGCCCCTTTTTATAAATGTCCTTGTCACAGTTTGTTTCAGTCACACATAATTAAAAATTCATCTCAGCTCCCAGACAGGCGCTGTGACTGCACACAAAAGAGGTATTTGCATTGATAAGGAGGCTTGCAATGTTAGGATCTCCTCTCTCTTAATATTTAATGACGGTGCCCTTTCTACAACAGTTCAGAGCATCCAAAATCGTCCAGCTGTCACACAGAATCCTGTTTATGGTGTAAAGTCGGACAAAATTACAACAAAAATTGGCCTTTTGCACTACGTCATGAACATAATTTATGCAAGAAAAAATCTTGCATTGAAAAATGTCTGCCTCGACTTGAGAGGAGCCATGGTTCTCTTAAAGGGGAAGTGCATCTTTATGAAGCCGGACAGCGGCACCGGGAATGAAGCACTGCCTCAGCTCAGCAAGTTCTTATAAATATAACAGGTTAAAGATGAACGATGTCTTATTGGTCGTGTTGTTGATCAAATAAAATTAAGAAATATATATATATATTGAAATGGTGATAGATTTGCCAAGTGCAAAATAATGCAAATACCTCATATGGACGAACTACAATGGCTCCATATAGTGTGGTGCACGTTTTTTGGAAGTGTCTGATCATCTGTTGTCTTAATTTGATTTCTTTCATAATTCATTTGATTCATCCGCTTCTTCCTATGTTGCTTCTAGAAACATGGAAACTCTGCAGCGACATCCTCCACAGCCATTATTAACAAAAGAAGAAGAAAAAAAAACTCATTAGTGAGAGGCAACGAGAGGATGCACCATACTGTGTGACAAATCAGAGAGTTCAGCTTTTCCTCTAGGCTAGATATTCAAGAATTTGTTCATATTTTGACCTAAGTTTGACACAGAGGAAACAAATATTCAGTAGTGATTTGCACTGTCCACTCATTGTTTGTGTCTAATCTGTCTGTCCTACACTCCTTTTGCCCATTTCAATTATTCCTATCTTTTCTGATAAAGTTCCACACATTTGGGCAGTCTAGTGTTGTATATTGCGCCCATTATAACAACTACATGAATCTGTAAGCCTTTGAACTCATCAAATATCATTATACATTATTACAGGCTTATCTTAAAGGAAATAATTCCTGTGTATGATAGTGTTTAATACAAGCTCAGTGATGAAAATAAACTGCTTGAAGCACCAAAACCCACTAGACGCTGCCATCCAACCTGCTTATTTAATTTCTTTATGTAAAGTGCTTTGTAAATTCTTTTATGAAAGGGGCTGTGCAAATAACATTTATTATTATTATTGTTATGATGGTGATGTGATGATGGTAATGATGATGCTCTTCATAAGAAATCACCTCACTGAAAGAGACTCCTCAGAGAACCTCTCAACAGAAAGCTGGAAGCACAATGAGTAACTTTATTTTTTTATACAGTTTAAAGTTACAGGAACAGTGCACAATAATATACATTTCTATAAATGTACCAGTTTAACTCGGCTAATTTTCAGCTGCAGTACTGGGCAGATAAGTGAATTATGGTTTCTTCAGCAGGTGACGTGTAAAAAAATCTCAAATGTATGGCACAATTGCAATTGTAATTGTAACAATAGTAATGACTGTTTGGATTCTTGCCAAGCACCTTAAGGGCCTGGAGGTGCACTGCCTGCACAGGTTTAAGTGTTGAACAGGAGGTTTGTGCCCAGCTAGTCATACAGTATGACAAATATGACATAATCAAGGCATTAAAATATGGTGTCGCTATAATTTGACAAATTAAATGTCAGGTAAGATTAGACACCAGTGTCAGCTCTGTGTCAACATGTAAACTGTTTTCTTTATGCTTAAGTGAAGACAAGAGTTTTTAAGCCACTACGTGACATCATTGTTGTGAGCTCACATGCTGCTTGCTGTTTTGTCATTGCACGTACAAAAATGATGGTATCATCTGCATACATTTTAATCTTACATGTAGTGGGAAGATAATTTTTTGTAAAGGCTAAACAAATGGCCCTCGAATTGATCCCTGAGGTACACCGATATCACAATTAAGGGCAGATGAAAGCTCATCATTTACTTTTACTCTCTGTGCTCTTTCTTTCAGATAGGATTGCATCCATTTAATAGTACTGAGGGAGACGTTGAACATTGAAAACTTTGAAAGCAGAACACCATGATCTACAGTATCAAAGGCTTTCTTTAGATCTAAGAATTTAGCCCCTACAACTCCCCATTATCTAGTTTAATGTAATTTAATATAATTTACATTATGTCACACATTAATGCAAGCCATCAGTCATCAGCACTTAGCTTCAATGCTAGTGGAAATCTTCTTAAATTTCCATAGTTATACCACCATCAGTTTCATATCAGCTTATAATTGTGTCATCATTTATGTCATCATAAATATTGGAGCATGTAACAATAAGATAAACAGTCCAGTTACTCGTAACTATTAAATTATAGTATTACATATAGTTATCATTGCATATTGTTTAGATAAACTGACCTAAATAGAGTCTGCTCTGTTTAGCAAGTGCTCAGAACTGCCCCCAATGTCCATAAGACTGTACTGCGTGTCTGCACTCTGTCTCGCAGCAGTCGATGGCCTTGAGTGGGCTTTCTATATTTCTTTTCTATAGACTTTGCATTAAAAAGAGAGAAAGCCCAACCAAGGCTTTCATTATCTCATCCCTGTTAAGTTTGTCCACAGGTTTCCACTCACAATGCTGCATTCAATCGAACTTGGACATCTGAGTTTTGGTAATGGTAAGTTTTGGTAAATTTCTGACAGGCAACAACATTTTTTTTATTTTTTTTTTATAATTTGCCTTGTTCACCTTGCCGCCATGTTTAGCAGCTGCCATCCCCTAGATCTGCCACTGTGAGAAGGAGTCTGTCAGATCAGCAAGGTCAACAGGCAGTTTAGTAATTGTGGATCAGAGTCACAGCACCACACAGCTGAACAAATCTCAGGATGAGAGAAAGGCAATTTGATTATTCATTGAATCTGAAGGTCGGAGCCAAGAAACTCAAAGTCTAAAGTAAATACACAGAGTTTATAACACTGACTAGTCATGATCATTATAATACAAGTACGACTTAATACTGTTTCTGGACAAAAGTTACATGGTCAGTGAACTAACCAATTATAATTAACAGTGACTTTAAGAAAAGGTAAGGCAGGTGGCATTGAAAAGATACAACAATAAAGATACAAGCTTGTATCAAATGACAAAATACAGAATATTTAGGAATACAAAAAGTTACATGAGTTCAGTGCACTCTGAGAAACTGAGATTAACTGACAACATTAGATGATTATAATAATTATTATTCATGGATAAAAACGGTCATACTGAAAAATTTCCACAGGCAATACAGTCTGGTGTATCTTAATACTTTTTAATCTCTTTCCACACAACCAAATGTGTAACGACCATTACAGAAACGAAGGGAGGGGAGAGATGCAGCTACAAAGTAATGGCATGTAGGCTATATTTCAGGAAAACCTGAGAGTCAAAATGGGAGATGAAGGTGAGAAGCTCCTCTTCACCTGGAACCACACCGCATTTCTACCTGTAGGGGGCGCGCGCACGTCGAACACCGCCTGCGTGAGAAGCGTAGCGAGCGAGTGACGTAACCACTTCCACCACAACAAGCTGAAAAACAAGGAAGTGAACTGTAACTGTCATAAGGCCGTAAAAAAACAACCGGACCACCGTTTAAAGCTTTTACTCATCAGCCTACGGATCAATTCAGAACAATGAACAACAAAGGTATTTCTACAATCACGGTGTCGGTAATTAGATAGCTGTTGGCTACAGAGGCGTACGTTACGGCTAACGTTAGATCTTGGTTTTGTCGTTGTGGTCAGCGGACCTACGTACATGACAATAAACCAGCGCTTGGCTGCTAAACAGGGTAGAAAACACGCTGAGCTCGGATACGCTCGGATAATTTTGTTTAATATCTGGTAACAAATGAATAACGAAAGCTTTAGCTCGCCGTTACCTTACATTACCAGCTAACTCGGTCAGTAGCCACCAGTGTTTTTACAGTGAGCTAACATCAGTCCCCCCTCACGGCAGCAAAGCTAACGTGACTTGGCCTTCACCTCTCCTCGCGGGTCATATTTGTCTCAAGCATAGAAATCTTTTTCAGTGTCAGTTATTTGAATAAGGATTATTAACGCTTCCTCGTCAACAGCCGTGAGACGTGTGTGAAGTTCAATCATGTAAATACCACTGCTGTCCATTGTCTGCATTGTCTGTCTCCTCCTATCGAAGCTGTCAGGTTTCTCCATGTTCTGGCAACATACACACCGTGGTCGCGAGCTCAGGCACATATATTGCTATTACCGAGGGGGAAAACTTTAATATTTTGAACCAAATATTTGTTTTGAGTAGACAGTTGTATTTAAATGTTACACTGTTACCCTAACATTATTTTGAAATTCGTCCCAGGACATCCCGTTCACGGTAAACTGTTGTTTTGCAGGTTCATATCCACAGCAAGCTGTGTATCCTCAGCAGAGCACTGCTCCTATATACCCCCCTGCTATGCAAATGTCTCCTCAGGCACCTCCCTACACAGATGCACCACCTGCATATTCTGAGGTAACTACAACATTTACAAGCTCTGTGATTACACACGTCATGTTTATCCTCCTCTGTTCAGACACCACCGTGATAATCCAAGAATATCTAACCTGCTTTTTTTAACATCTGTGTTTGCAGATATACCAGCCCAGATTTGTGCTTCCACCTCAGGTGCCTGGTCAGGTGCCTCAAATGTCTTCTCCATACCCCGGTGCTCAGGTGTTCATGCACATGCAGCCACCCATGCCTGTTGGGCCAGTGAGCCAGAATGTCCCCATGGCCTATTATCCCATGGGACCCGTGTACCCTCCTGCTTCGACAGTGATGGTGGAGGGGGGCTTTGATGCCGGAGCGCGCTTCGGAGCAGGCAGTGGTGTTTCCATCCCAGTGAGTATCCGCTCTGTTGATTTTACGGAGTTGTACTGATTGCATTGAAGTCACTCAATACTGCTTTTGTCCTAAAATGACAAAAGAGCTGCGAGAATGTGCCGGTCCTTGTTTAACCAAACATGGACAGTTCATCAGAGTTGTATTCATTTTGATGCTTATTTCTCCCCTTTTCCTATCACGCTCCAGCCCCCACCTCCTGGTCACCCCCCCAACGCAGCTCAACTGGCTGCCATGCAGGGTGCCAATGTTGTAATGACACAGCGCAAGAGCAACTTCTTCATGGGTGGCACCAGTGGAGGTTATACCATCTGGTAACAGCAACCATTCTCCTCAACTCCTCTTTCATGCCTAAACCGTGCCCCTACTCCAAATGATGCCCTTATCCCTCCCCTGTCCCGTCCCATACGCCTCCCTGTTCAGGCTGCTTGGCCATGCCACGATACTCATATCACCTAACGGAATGTAATACTTTAGAGCCCTCATGAAAGGTACAGTACTCCACTTGTGACGCTAGAGATAAAATATCACTATTGATGGATACCACTGCTTGGAGAGGACAAAAGCAAATCATAGAGCTCATTCCATAATTCTACACAGCGTCCAGCCTCTTTGGTCATTCCAGATTTTTCCTCTTTCAGGTTCTGATATCTGTATTTGTTCAAGTGAATCAAATGGATCACAAGTTGCATTTAGATGTTCTTGTATATGTGTTAACTAGGTAACCAAAATGGTGAAATATCAAATCCGCATTATATATCTTAGCTGCTTTATGGTAACAATGGAATGCAGTTATGAGGTCACAGTTAAAGTTCAAGAGGAGAGGGGGCCACGTCCACCTGTCTTTTTGGAAAACTGTTACTATTAGTGTAGTTACATGAATAGCTGTGTAATAAGTCCATGTAAATATAATGATCATTACAGGAATTAAATTTTAGATGTTAAAAAAAAAAGAACTTCTTGGATGCCCTAAGCTAGGAAATCATGTCTTGTCTTTTGCACAGTATTGAAAATACCACGTGACAAATTTAGTTGCACAATAAACTGTCCAATATCTGACAGATCCCTCACATTCGAATCACTTGCTAAGTAGATTTAAGCAAACAATGGGGAAAAAAAAGAATACATGCAATATCCAAAGTGGGTTACTGTACCTTATTGGGCCACTGGTAGATGAACATAGTCAAGTGCCAAAGAGCACTGGCAATAGCCCTGATATAAAGCAAATTAACTTCAGTAAACTTAAAGGAAAGAAATTTAAAGTAAATCCAAATAGTGAGCTGAGTGGAAAGAAGTGGTTGGTGTAACATTTTAGCTTGTGTTTTTGTTGTTGTTGTTATTTTTTTTTATTTCACAGTCGGATACCCAGAGTTAATACACTAAATGTTTTATTGTACAGATTTCAAGAACTACCCATCACTGTTTCTACTTTTGTCTTTTCACATATTTTGGTGTCATCTAATCAAGGGTTTAAAGTATTTATTCACTTGAGAAAAAATGCCACCCTTGTGAAAGCATTATTTAACATTTTCAAGAGAGTGTGAGGTGACTTTTTATTTCTTAAAGTTTTCACTGGTTTTTTTTTTTCTACATGTAAGTGATTTATATGATTAGTTAGGCTAATAAATTTGTTAGTATAACCAATGAGCTGGTTGTACCAAAGATCTGGTCTGTAATGCACTTATGTTTGGTTGTGACCTGAAATTTAAAAGTCACAATTTAAAAGCAAACATATCATTGAACAAGCAGTTGTGAGGTTGTGGGTGCCTAGACCCTCAACCGGACACGACTGCGATTGTAATTTAATGTGGTGTTTGTCACTTCATGTAGAGCAATTTCATCTTTTTAAGTTCTTACACACTTTTGCACCTTTGCTATGTACAAATTTGATTAAATACTTCTTTTTATCTGAAATGCACTGCTAAGCAAATCTGAAACGTTTCAGGCAACGGGGCTACTCTTTCTTTGAAGTCTTGTTTTCATTTCTTTTGAAGAAAGCTGTGAGAATTTGTAAACATTTTAGGATTGTAAAATACTAGCTCCTCATGCCTAGTTCATTTTTTAAGTAATGTCATGATGTGGCGTAGTATTATTCAGTAGCCTGAAAGTGTATGCAAACTTTGGCAACAAGGGCACATCACTGTCTACGCATTTGTTCATTTCCAAGGCATTTTTGTGCTGCTAGTTGAAGTATTTAGAGCCTTTACATATGTTATCTTACAGACTTAAATAAGATAGGTTCAGTCAGTATGGACACCATCAACTGATATTTGTAGATAGGGTTCATTTTGGTGTCTGGTAACGTCGTGTCACTGGGTATCCGACATACCATACCAAGTTTTAACAGCTGTGGCCAGCACAAAACAAATGCTATTGTTGTCGACTTGGATTTTATGTTGTCCCAGTGTTACTTTAGTCAGGTCAAAGAGACCACAGAGATATCCCACCAGGCAGGATCAGCAAGTTAGCCAGGTAATGTTAAAAAGTATAACTGGATATCCTCTGAGATATTGTCTATTCTTAGCAGCTGTCACCCGGGATGGCTGGATCATTTTCCTAAACCAAGGAGTCAACCTGTGTTTTACAGATTAAAATCACTATCACCAGGATATAGCACTATCTTTTCCACAGTTATCTGGCTAACTTTTCAAATCCTGGTTTGTGGAATACCCAGCTATCTGGAAAACCTGCTTGTATGCAACCTGGTTATCAGATGCATATCTTGTAGGCAACACACATGGCCAACTACCACCATACCAGACATAGTTGGCATGTTGCTCAAGTGTTTTCTTTTTTTTTTCTTCTTTTTTTTTTGACAGTGTGCATTCATTCTTACAGATATGCCTGGTTGTTGTTTTTTTCATGCTTGGGAAAAAGGGGCCACAGCTATTAAAACTTAAAACTTTGAAACAAATGTTAATTCTTTTTTTCCTGTCTCAGCCCTGATTGTGTTTTGTAAAGCAACATGATGGCGGCTTAGTCCCAGCAATATGAAGTACTGTAAACTATAGCTTACCAGTAGATGCCATGCCAACCACAGCCAGCGAATGGAACACTCTTGTTGAAGGATTATGGACATTCATAGTTCAGGGATTCTCTTTAAAATATTTTGTAAAATGGATATATGTACTAAAGTGATTTGATGGACTTTGGTACCCATTCTATCTTTTAAGATTACTAAAGGAGATGAGTGTCACTACAGTTTGCTGAGACATGTCAAAGATGGAATTCTTTGCAAAAGAACTTAGGTGCACTTAACTTTTTTATACTAAACTTAAAATTTAAAATGAAAATTTAGAATAAAGGTTATTTTGGAAATTTGAAATGTTTCATGTTCCTATTTCAATTTCAGTTGTATTTGTTTGCATTATATAATGCTCAAGGAGAACCCGTTCACTATGTCACATTGGCACCAGTTCAAAAACAAGTTTTATTGCCTTACATATTTCTCTCAAATAGAGAAGTATGTTTCGTCAGTAACGTCTGGCAAAGGATCATACAAAAAACAAGATCGGTGCAAGAGGAGCCAATGTAATATTTAGCTGCCCTGTAATCAAAAAAGCAGTACATTATTTCTGACCATTAAAACTTGCATGCATGATAAAACTAGAAACTCAAAATCAGTAAAACAGAAGTTAACAGCGGCACCAGGATACAACTTATATATCGTACAGGCAATATAAAACATGGCTATAGTGTGGCACAAACATGCTAATCACACTTTTTTTAATTTTAACTGAGCAGATCTTGATCCTGTAATGGTGACCTAGACATTTTTAGGAAATCCCACCACCTGTTTCATGTCTAACTCTGGAAGTCTGCCCACATCTGTTGTCCGTCACCTGTTCCAAGTCCATCAAGATCCACTCCTCCTTCATTAATAACCTAAACTTTGGCAACGCTTGTGTGCCTCCAAGTGAGTTACAGCACAAAATCTCTTACAAGTTATTCCTGTGCAGTGTGCAGCATGCGGCCGTCAGCCCTCAAAACACAGACTCTCACAAATTTCCCCATTTCTTCTCAGTCTGCCAGAGGTTGGCCTGTTTTTGTTTAAATGTCCTCTCGCTCCTTTACTGTTAGTTCATATGAAGTATTCCTTCTTTTCGCTTGTGGCCTGGTCATTGTAGTCCTCGTTGAATTCCTCTCCTGGACCAGGCTCCCCTGTCGTCCTGTAGTCGCCCTTGTTGTGACACAAATACCGGTAAAGCAGGAAGCCCAAAACAGCTATAGTCAGCAGGACGAGAGCGATAACCACTGGAAAGACAAAGAAAACTGTTTTTAAATGACTGTTGGAAGCTTGATGACAGAGGATTGTGAGTGGCCATTTCCAGGGGGGGCAAAAAAAGCTCAGAAAAAAGTAATTTGAGTTACCTCCAATAACGGTAGAGTCTGTATGCACAGGGACTGCTGTTGTTACCGCTGGAGGGGAAAAAAATAGTATACCGTGATCAAGCAGGTCAGTTTTAACCAACTTGAAGAGAGATAATTAACAAAGCAAGCAGGTATTACTGAGATTTTAACTCAAGTACGCAACCATATGCAACCATAGGCTTTAGAAGGCAGTACAGACAATACAGACTAAACAACAGGAGTTACCCTCAAATATGGTGGTGTCTGCATGAGTGGGAAACGATGTTACAGGCCCCATATCTGTAGCTGCAAAAGCATAAAAGCATGAGTATGTTGATAACATGACACAAAAATAAGATAATGTTATCAGAGTATGTGCAGCTGCAGCTCCGCCAAACATTTGGTGTAGTCAGAAAACGTCTAGTTACCCTTGGACATAGTCATTTTTGCTGGTGTAGAAAGCGTTGTGGAAGGTCCCATTTCTGATGCTGAAAAACACACCAGTTAAGCATGTTAAAATGGCACAAAGGATTAGTTTTTATATCTTCAGAGGAGTGAGCTTGGGGCACCTTGTGTAACTGCATAATGTCTCACAGCGGAGGGAATGTTTTTTGTTGTGACACAGTAATCTGATTATCGTGGGCTGGAAGTGAAACAAACTTGTCAAACCCTAATTTGATTTCTGAATCCATATATTGTGACACAGTGTCTTAATCGGAGAGCACAAGCTGCAGTCTGTTCAGCGCCTGGGCAGAATATTCAACACGTAAAAGCTTGAAGCACTGAGTTGGCGTTTCACTCACTGCACAAGTGATTATGATAAAAAGCAAGTTCAAAGATCTAATTTGCACAAGGACGCTGAACTCCCTTTATGCTCAGGGATAAAAAACTATTAGAAAAAAATATTTATTTCTCTTTCCTAGGTCTAAAACAGGGGATTTTATGTCAGGTACAGGTAACTGGCTACTCACCATTCATGGCTGGACTAGAGGTCATGATGAATATCTTTTATTACCTGGGGGAAAAACACGAAAAACAAAAGGTAAGGAAGAAAAAGCAATATACCAGTGTGTGATAAATAAAAACAACTAACATCCAAAAAAAAACTGACCTGGGGGAAACAAGCCCACAAAGCTTCCTAGTAACATAAAGGTTAAACAAACCAATTTCACAATGCTAACCTTTATTGTCCTACCGATACTAGCATCACATCTCAGTAAACAGCTGACTTTCTTTGTCTCAGTCACTTCAGTCTGAAGTAAACCAGACTCAGCCAAGCCCTTTACTGAAATAAACTTCTCCAGTCTACTTCCTCGTAGCGATAAAAACATTTAACCTTGCTTTGACACGTAAAACAGAAAACGCGCAGAAACACATGCTAGCTAACTTTTCAGGTAAAAAGAGTCACTGAGACTTGACGGCGCACAGCAACAGGCGGACATTATTCATCACAGCTGCCGTGTGAGCGCTCTTACCTGGGCGCAGCAGCTGCCAAGCCTCCAGCTCAAGACAAAACTTTCTCCCCGAGTCCAAAATGACTTCAGAAAACCAATAAGCTCTCCTGACTTTTAACCTGAGACTGTCCACGACTCTATCAAAGCCTCGGGAGCTGAGTTTAGAGAAAGTACCGAGCTTTGTCTATGGGTTTTTTCCTCTGCGCTCGTGAGTCATGCACGCTCTCGATTTCCGCCCGTCCCCTTCCCCCAAAACTCAAACTGGAGCGCTTGCCTCGCACCAAAGATCGTCTATTAACAAGATGACTCAAAGACAGGTAAATCCGGAATAAGACAAAGCATGAGATCTCTTGGCAGTAGGAAGGAAAGAAGACTTTTTTTTCTCATTGCAGAAATAAAATACCTTTATTTAACATAACAGAAGCAAAGGAAAATGAGTACTTAAAATATAAACCATTGTTTGGTGCTGGGTATTGTTGCCTGATGAAGGCCACACCAACCCTTAATACAAAATCTATTCTTACCACATGTCTATTCTTAAATGTTTGCAGTGAGACAATGCCTTGGGTATTTTTGTCTGGGCAATGGGGTTTTGACTGGCTCCTAAAGGGTATTCACATTTTTTTAAACGATTTTATGATTTTTTAAAAGATTTTATTCTTATATAAAAAATAACATCAACATCCACATAGCATAGGAAAACAGCAACAATAAAATTGTATTAGTAATAACTATCCTCATAAAAATTGACTCAGAGGCAAAAAAAAGAAAGTATTGGGTATGTATGAACTGTAATTACAGGATGGTATTGGTGGGTCACTTGAAGTAGAGCAGTAGTTATGTATAAAAAGTGGTTACAGCATAGGGATAGGAATAGCAATACGGCTTGAAAGTGTTCACGCATTCAAACTCACTCAAACCCATTGAGTGCCATGATTGATTCTCTGTTGCCTTTGATTGCCTCTGATCAGCTTTTGTTCATGCTTTACAATGTCAGCTACAACTGTAAACAAAAACCAAAGTGGTTTCTGTGTCCTGTTGGTGCATTTTAAAAGCAGGGAACATAAAATGAATTACATTATGAAAATTGTTCTTTGACTAATGTATTTGAAGAGACCATATCATTCACTATGCTGCATTACTGGCATATCTATGGAGGCCTCACAGTTTAGGAAGTCGGAGAAATCAAGGCTCATGAGTCGTGTTTATCAACCTAAAGCTGACTTTACAAGGATTTGCATGCAGGAAGCTCCTATCTGCAATTTTAACAGGATAACATCAATGCAGCATGCAGACAACCCCATCACCATGGCTACAGATCTGATAAAGGACTGAGGAATTCCTCATCACATTCACATGTACATCTCTGGATTTGTCCTTCGTATTCTCTATACACACACTTCATCCATTGAGAAGCAACAAAAACGGACGCAATGTTTTAAATGACTTTCTCTATTTATTAGCTGATTTTGGTTACATTCAACTCCAAGTTTCTCTGATTTATTTCAGGCCTAAAAACCAGAATTATTGCTCAAATGTAAATTAATTCAAACCAAAATGGTATGGCATTCAAATATGACAAAAATGGATAATGCTGTCTTTTCTACACAGGTGATCAACAGATATAGGATAGATTTTGGGTGTAGCAGGGAGCAAAGTTATTATACATATTAAAATTGTTGAAACAACGGATAATTACCAAGGTAGAGATTAACAAATATTTCCCCGGGCTGAGTCTGTAACTGAAAATGAAATGAACACTGGAGTAACCAAAAACTGAAACTGTCTGCTCAGAAAACTAGGCACAAAATACAAACATTTGGGTTCATGTTTTGTTTGTCTTCAATCCAAAGTTTGGAGTGGCAGATCTTTTTGGAAATGAATAAATCTTACAGTATCTGCTGTTAATATACTGATAAAGACCATCCTGATTTCATTTCCCTACAAAGGCAGTAAGGCAGTGTATTATTACATTTTCAATATTAATATTTGTTTTTAACCTTGGAAACATAAAATAACTACTCTGATCTGGCCCGAATTATCTGACTAGCAAAAAAAGGGAAACTCACCCAGCATTTACATACTAACATGTTTTTCCAGCAGTAATCATAGTAATATACAGAGAAGAGAATTTAGTGTTAGGTAAAGGTGTATTTACACATGATTTCAGTAAAAGATAAATAACTAGAGAAAAATAACCATAAGAAAGAGTCCACATCATTAATCCACAAAGCTCTCACAACTTGTTCCACACATTTCAGTCCTGCTGTCTCTTCATATTTCTGGCTCTGGTGCCGCTGACGTCTTCCCTCTGCTCTGCATCCATTGTCACAGCTGTCAAAATCAACTCAGCGTTCACATAGGTTGATGAAACTCTCAAACACAGAATCAAAGGAGGAAGATGAATCAAAATACAAGACAGGTCAATGTGAAAAAGGTGAGTGCATACGTGAAGAAAAAAACAAAACACCAACCTTATATCAAAGTTTATTGTTACACCACGGTGCTTTTTGAGTCTGGGGATGCCTGGCTTCCTGCAGACACGTCCTAGACAGCAGAAAAAGTCAAGAGGAAAGGTCACAAGATTGAAGAATCGTGATAGAAAGCTGTGGAAAACACATAGGAGAGGCCTGCATCACGTTGCCTCAGCTGTAGTGACTAACCTTGTGAGGAAAGCTCAGCTCCTTGGAGTCAGAACCAAAGCCAGAAACTTCTCCATTCTCCAGTCCGTTTGATTTAGGGGTGTCGAGAGTTACGGGGCTGTCATCCCTCTCTTCTATGTGCAGCGGGCTGCTGCGGGCTGCAGACAGCTGGACATCCAAACTCTCTGAATCACAGGAGTTGTTCAGTTCTGAGCTGCTATCACTTGGCAGAGCGTTCTCACCCTCTGCCTTATTATCAGAGGTGGCTGAACGCCGATCTGAAGGGGGATCAGGCTCAGACTCATCTTCTTTCACACCTTTTTCTTGCTCCCCTTGATTCTTATCGTCTCCTGACTTTAGCTCCTCAGCAGCGCTCCCTGTTGCAGCTTCTTCCCTCTCAGCATCAGGCCTCTCCTCCACAGAGTGGACGACGTTGCTGTGGGTCGATCCTGCATCTGAATCGCTGAGCTCAGGGAATGGGCTATCGGCAGGAGAGGATTGTGGGGAGACTGCAAGGGTGCTGCTCTCCCTGGAAAGGGTCCCGTGTCGAGGTTTATCCGGGGACTTGAAACTAAACCTCTGGGCAGGCTTAGGACTGTAGTTCATGTGGAACTCAGAAAAGCTGGCTTTCCATGATTTAGGGGACATCAAAGATCGTCTCTTCAGAGAACCATACCTGAAATATAGTAAAAAGGTAACATCCATCCTTATTCATAATAATAAGAGCTGGTTTGATCGATTGTTCAGGCTCCAACAATGACTCATTAAAAGAATAGTTCAACTCAAAATTAGACTTCAGTCATATCAAAATTCACTTGAAAGCACTCCAGCAGAAGAATCTCCCTTCTGCTGCCGGGTAAGCATCCACAACAACCACAGCATTGTTAGTGAGCAAAATCTAGGAAATAATGAGGTAAATATTGGGCTTTTGGACACGTTGCAAATATAGCGCTAAAAAACACTTGGACTGTGCTGCACAAGCTGTTTGGAGAAATTTGACGGATGGAGCTGTAAAAAGATGGCTCCATTAACTTTAATAGTTCAGGAGAAGGCTGAGACGGAGGTACAGGGGAGAAATCACTGTGTGCTGGGTGGTCTTATTGACTTTCTGTGGCACTTTGGGTGGCATCAGGGTTAGTAGAAAGTCACTGGATTCTTATTTTGAGGTGAAGTGTTCCTTTAGATTATTCATGCAAAAAGAAGAGCACAGAGGTCAGAGCCAAAAACACGTGAACATACCGTTGCCATCCCTTCACGACAAACACCTTGTCTGGATGCTGAGCCTGAAGCTCCTTTATCACATTCTGTAGATCTTGGCTGAGCTATAAGGAGAGGTTAAGGTAAAGAGAAATGTTCAGTGACTAATGTGGCATGACATCTGAATTTAATTGCTGGACCAACACACTACATAACATACCGTGCTCATTTCCTTGAGGAAGGTGTCTCGTAAGGTTGAGATGGCCGAGAAGACTGACACATAGCAACCAATGCGGCTTTGAGAGAAACATCAGAGAACGGGGTTTAAAACATAATCTCAGATGTAAGGTCATAGTAAGTCCACAGCCATCCTGCGGTAATACATAATTTACTATCAGGTGTCTTTGCTGACCTTTGGAAGAGAGTAGGGAGCTCCTCCTTCAGCTCACTGTTGATGCTCTCATAGATGCTTTTGGCAGCGTTCACATCTTCCTGTGCCTGCAGAATGAAAAAACACCATCAGCATTAGGCTCATTTGCAGTTTTTAATCAAATGAAATCTCAAGTTCTCAAGGTTTATTTAGTGCCCTTAATCACCATTACAGTCTCAAAAGGCTTTACAGGCCCATGGTTGATAGGAAACAAAATGACACTGCTTTGATCTGAAGCAAGAAGTAACGCCCCAAAAAAAAAAAGAAGAAAAAAAAGCCAGAGGCTAAAAGGGGAAACATGGAAGAAATCCTCAGGAAGGATGAGACATAAAGTGAAAGCAGCCAGGCTATTGTTCCTGACCTTGGTTATCTTGACATCGTCCCTCTTCTTGGCAGTCTGCAGTGCCTCCAGCTGGTGACGGGAAGAGTCGTAGTCCACCAGTTTTCTCCCCCTCTTGGAGATTTTCTCCTGCCGATTGCAAACGACAGAAACTCCTGAAATATTGTCTGTGCGTCTCTGCTTGTTGAAGCGTGTCCGCCTGCCCTTGGCCCTTCAGTGTGCCTGGCATATTTATTCCCATTTGTGTACACACTTTTTTGCTTTCCTTACCCTGACATCTGGGAACTGCCCCATGTAAGACTCCATGGTGCGTACTGCCTGGTCTGATAGCTTCACCTCAAAGTCATTCCACAGCAGGTCCTCGCCCTTATTAGGACAAGAGCCAAAAACATTGCATTAATTATTTAAGAGGGAACAAAGAGAACGAGACGAGAAAATGGGTTTTAAGTCAATGGCAATGTATGACTTTTTCCCTACAGTGGTACGGGTGATGTGGTTTTTCACCATCAATGACGTTAATTGTGAGTCTGACCTCTACAATGGCTCCCAAGTCCTCCTCTCCGGCCCAGTCCGTCTCATAAGCATCAAACAGAGACTGGGACAAGCGTCTGGAAGCCTCACGCATATCTGTAAACGAGCAGAACCAGAATCATTCATCATCAGGCTGCCATGCCGCTGAATGAGACTGTGGGCTATCTCTAGTTCTGCAGCATCTACAAACAAAAGCATTTTTCACCTCGGACTGCACTGAGGTAGCTCTTCAGGTCCTTGTATATTCGGTTCCCATCACTCTGCAAATAGGCAGAGGCATCACGCGTCAGATTTATTATATTTATGATGATAGGTTTAGCGAGCGCAGTCCACAAATCATCTCATTATCTACACATTCACAGTAAAACATGGTGCTGCTATTTAAAATACACTTTTTTGTGAGGTGATTTTTGCAACTTCACTGTAAGTGGAGAAAAATGTTTTGAAACTGAAAAAAAAAATGGCATGACAGTGAAAAAAAGTTTTGAAGTGGGAATATGGTTTTCAGTAAGGGATTATTTTCCTCTCACTCACAATTTTCATGTCTTGTGTCCAGTCATTTGTATATTTTTCATTGATTCAAAACATTTCATTTCAGAAATTCAAGCTTTTCAAACTATTTTTCCAATTTTTGTTGTTGATTGTCAAAATGAGGATACAAACATTATTTGACAGATTTTAAGTTTTAGTATTTAAGCAGGAGAATTACCTGCTGGTCATTAAAATTTTGAAGACTGTGGTCAAATTGTTCATCTCTGCTCTCCACCGTCTTCCCCAGCCTTTGCAACACCTGCAGAGAAACCACACATCATACAACAGTAAAAACAAAAGGATAGTATGTTTTGGAATGTATATATACATATATTAACTGCTTGTATACCTTTTCTTTGCCTCTACTCAGTTGCCTTTGGACTTTTTTAGCAAAGACCCCAGCACTTCCTTTTGGACTAGTATTCTCTGCCATCTCTTCTTCTCCTCTTGATTCTGTACTTATTATGGGATGCAGGGATATAAAAGAATATCTAATCACAAACAGTGCCACACTTATCATGTTGACATACAATTCTGCAGAATTTATATAACAAGCATACTGAATTTTGCTTAAAGTAGTTCAGCATTTGCATTAGATACACTTGCTTCAGAGGTTTCATCATATACAAGTAAATAAATTCCTTCTAGTTAAATCAGTGACTTCCTATAAAAAAAACAATCACAAATTTAATAAATGATTGTTTATAATAACCCTATCTGAGATTTTCAAGAAAGCAGTGATGCTCATGTATTTGCATTATGTTAAAATCTAGTGAGCAAAACAGTGTTGGGATTAATTAAATTGTTCGTCATCCTGCTTGGGGCCACCTTGGGACCCCTGGAGGTCCCAGTACCGGACCCGCTGTTGTAATTGGCCGCTAATGACTACAACACCCATAGTTCCTATCAGTCAAGCCACTCCTACGACCAGTATGGAGGTGGTGAACTTTACCCGGGACTGTTTATATTTCTTTATGTGACAAAGGGGTGGTGCAATGATAGAGTACGAAGCTGCTGTGCTGCTCCGCCAGCTGCAGGACGCGATCATGGGCAGCACTTTGGTTAAATGTGCGATCACAGACGTGGGGATCCAGTGGGCCGGGTGGGCCATAGCTGCGGCTCTCAAAACCGAGAAGTTCTATGATCTGGCAGGTAAATGTGAAATGTTGACGGGCAGCATTTTGCTTCTAAAACTTTGTGGCCGTGGGTCAGTCAATTTCGCAGCCTTTTCCGGTGAAGCGTTTCTATTTTGCAGTGAAATGCGACTGAAACCCCCAAAAAACGCACGCAAGAAACAAGCCGATCTAGGTTGGTGAGTCCATGACGAGGCTGTGACAGAAGTAGGACTTTTAAAAAATTGTGTTTGTTTTCAACGAAATGTTCAAGTGTCACTGTTGCAAAACGCTTGTTATCTAAAATAGCTTCGTTGTGAAACAGCCCGAGAGCTCCTCCTTCAGCTTAAGAAGCGCCATAATAATGGATTAAATCAGATTAGTTGAACCTTAAGCAGGGCGCACCGCTTCTTGATGGCCGCATTGGTCCAGTTAAATCAGCAAATCGCAGCCTCATGTACATTTGTCACCACTGGACCACACATTTAATTGGGTCAAGACCAGCATTTACACCTGTGCAGGTGCAATTATTAACGCAGTTTTTATTATGAATGCCTTTGATCAGTGAGAATTATACTTTGATCACTTGAGCTTTAATTTATTTGATTGATTTGAGTCTGTTAGGTTCAGAGAGCATTAGTGATTAGGTAAGTACGATGATATTTATGGCATCTTTTCAACATACAGAAATGATCCAAGTACAGATCAGAGATAGAATTAAATTTCTTAAAGAGTGCATTAGAGAGAGATGTGATTAGGCGTATGTCCAATCAGTAATTAAAATATTCATTACCGTGCCATTGAGAACTTACCTCTGAACACCGGTGAACTGACTTCTTTTCTAATTTGACAAATGAATCACCTTGACAGTTCCCTTTCCGCCCGTCCTCTTCTGATCCTCCACTGTGATCTGTGTTCCTGGAAATTTTACCCTTGAACTTTGGAACCAATTGTCTGACCGTTCCCGGGTAAAAGATTTATTGAACACGCCTTACTCTGCAATAAGTATGGTAGTAATAGATAGAGACATGCACCATAAAGACATACGCCAAAGCCTGAGTGTGGGCTTGTCTGCACTGTTGTTTGTTTGTTTTTTTTTCCAGGATCTGGCACATTTATACTGCTTGCCCACCTGAGTCGTATTTGGGGAGGAGCCAGACACATTCGGCAGAATGTGCAGACAGGGCTGGTGACAGCATGGGGGCTCAGGTAAGCTCAGGTGACCCCATCCAGTGTCTCAGTTTTACCAGCATCCCTGCACAGTGCAACTTAACAAAACAAGAGGAACACAGCAATTTCTACCATTCCTCTATTCCATCTTTGTTGTTGCATTAAAATCCACCAAATTGTGTATCGGCGAGGATATAGAGGGTCCTTGGCGAGGTCACTGTTGAGGAACCAAGGAATGTTAGGCCTTAAAGTTGGGTTAATGAATAATGCCTTGGTTAATGTGAGCGAACAACGCTAACCGTGTTCTTTTTGCAGACTGGGAACATTCCTCTTCATGCGGATCTTGAAGGACGGTCACGATCGCAGGTTCAACAATGTCAGAGACAGTCCAGGGACTTTCTTTGTCTACTGGAGTATTCAAGGTATCTGGAAGCGCTGGAGGCAACTCCCTTTGCTGAGCCACTCATTACCATAGTCCTTGACCAATGCAGCACATTTTAGAGGGAGGCACCCGTGTATAAATCACTGTATCTTTATATGCATTTATTCTTGGATTCTTGGGTCACGACTGAGTATGACAGCGTTTTAGTGCAGTGCATTTGCAGAGGTAGATGTGGAAGTATCTAGTTAAACATGATGACATTTTTTTCTTGTTTGTCCCAGCTGTGTGGATATTTATGACCCTCCTGCCCACCCTCATGCTGAACACTGAGAGGCGAAGTGTGCCTCTGGGTGCGAGGGACTACATTGGTTGGTCTTTATGGGGCATTGGCTTTGCTTCAGAGGCTATTGCAGACCAGCAGAAGTGGTTTTTCAAAAGTGATCCAGACAACGCTGTAAGTCAGACTTAACCAACCGTAAACTGGCCCGATGGTCGCATTCTGTCGTCAGATTCTTCTCTCAGTGACTGTGACTCTGTTTGGATTTTCCATCATTATTAATGGCAAATTGTTTTTGTTCAACCAGGGAAAATTCATCCAGAGTGGACTGTGGGCCTATAGCCGACACCCAAACTACTTTGGAGAGATCTTGCAGTGGTCAGGCCTGTGGCTCTCGGCCTCGTCTGTGATGCAGGGTCCCCAGTACTTGAGCGTGGTGTCACCCCTCTTCGTCTGGTTCCTGCTCCGCCATGTGAGCGGCATCCCCATCCTGGAGAGGCAGGCCATGAAGAAATGGGGATCAGACCCGGCCTTCCAGGATTACGTTAAGAACACTCCTCTTCTCTGGCCATGGCCAAGATTTTGATGTTAACATGTTTACTTGTCGCTCAGACATCCTAAATACCTCAGATTTTACATGTGAATACAACTTTGAATGTTTACCAGTTGCCTCATATGAAGGCACATGTCGACATTCATGAAAAATGTTCTGAATATACAAGTATGTGAGAATATGCAGTTGTCTTTGATTTTTGTGCTATCACTTGTTGTCAAACTTTCTTACAAAATGAGTTCTTCATAACCAGTTTCAACAAAACCTGTAAGATTATCATGAATGCTAATAAAGTGCACTGGACATGAAAGAATCTATGTATTCCCTAAAGAATGAAATCCTTTATTTCCAGTTTTTAATCTTTTCACTGATATTTATGTCAGTTCTGAGAAGAGTGAAGACAAATGCATGTAGTTTGGAGGTCAAAGGAGTCTAAGTGCATGTTGAACATCTGGATTTCATAAACTTAAGTTGCCCTTCAGCTCATAGAAAACAGCATTGATGAAATCACAGGAGGGAAAGAAACCAGATCATTTCACAAGAAACAGACACATGAGACATTTTGGTAAAGGTGAGAATTGTATTTTACAAATTGCATTAATTGTATACAAAGTGTATTCATGTACAAAATGAGTTCTACTGGTTAAATCACAAAATGCCACAATTTCTGAACTGGCATATTTTCTTAAAAGTAATTGCCCTATGCAAAGTATTGCTGTCTAATAAGCCTCCCACTATACAACTTTACTGAGCAGAATAAAGTCTGTCAAGGAGCAAAACAATCCAACACTGAACACTTGATTAGGACCACTCTGAGTGCAGAACATTCAACACTCACTATGAAAAAGATAATCGTAATTGTTTTGTCCCCTTTTCAAGACACTGGGAACTACAAATAACATCACATCCAATCATGCTTGCCTTGCATAGATGATTACAAAGATGATCTAGCTAATATGGGAGCTATGACATGAGGTCCTATTGCTTCATTTGCACAACTACAGTTTGCAGTAAAAAGGTGCACTAGGCAAGTACAGCTTGACTGAAGTGAGGACCTTTTACACTCTACCAATAAAAACATGTGGAATAAGCATGTAATTCATCTACATGACACCCATCAGACAGGCTCCAATAGATGGTACATGCCTAATCCATATTTTTGTCAGCTGAGTGTAAAAGGTCCTCGCTTTGGTTGACTGCAGGGGATTTTACGTAGTGCACCTTTACGTGGCATGAAAGGAAAATGGGAATTGTGATTGTAAATGTACAGTACAATTCACCAGGGGTGGAGACAGTCAATCAATATTCCATAGATCAGTACATTTGTCATGGATCACACTGCATTCAAACACACAAAAAAGTACAAACATGAAAACTACGTGATGGCTACATGCTGTCTTGGGTGTGAAACTAAGGTCCAGAAAGAAAACCTCAAGTGCCAATTCTTCAACCTCTGAGTGATACATGAGTTGAAAAGCTGTCAAATTAAAATCCCAAACTTATCCTTGTGAGCATGGAGCTTTAGTCATGGACATTTTTTTTAACCTAGGCCCAAATTTCTCAAACAAAGTAATGCACAACATCGTAATGTTATGATGTTAAATGAGAATGCCACATTAGACGAGGCAAAAGCCTCAGCTATTAAACTCCACCAACTGTGCGCATAGATTAAAAACCTACCACATGGTTAGAAAAATATTCCTCTTACAAACACTTAAAAACATCAAAATACAAATCTTACCATTTTGAAATATTAAAACAAATGTATAGAAAGGGAGCATAAAATGGAGGTGCTTATAGCTAATACAGAAGCTGTACCATACTTTGTGCCATAACATTTTATTGTTTGGTATTGCAGTGTAAATAAAGAGGCTGAAGTGCTCCGAGGCTACTATGAATTACTTCAGGAGTGGAGATGCAAAGAAGTTTCCTTGGCGAGAAAATCCCAATTCTGATTTGCTCTTGCTCCCAAATCTGCAATATAGGATGCACATGATGAACTAAGAGCCATAATCAATAAAAAAAATGAAGAGCAATGAAGGATATTTATACATTATGCAGTAGATTAACTACCGTGAAGGGCTTTGGCTAAAGACAGAGATTCTGATGCTTCAGGAAAATGTAACTCCAGCATCTTTAACAGTCATGTGAGTCAGCACTATTTGACAGTCGTGCTACATTATCAGATCAACGAGCTGTGTGTGTGTGTTTACCTGGGTGTCAGGGTGGACTTCATGCGCTGAGACAGTGAGCTGGACGAGGGGGTTTTGTTAAGCTGGTGCTCAGGAGTGGTAAGAGGTCCCAGCATGCTCACTGCAACAATGCACACAGTAAACATTACAATATATTCTCAAAGTCTTCAAATGCATCCAAAAAACAAAAACTTCAGGCACAGAAGAGCACAATATACGAGTGAGGAGCTCGCTGGAAACTGAATATTCTCATCTCTTATTAAAATGCACCTCAGGCTCAATCAGTGTAAAGTTGATTGTACCGGTGTCGTACAAGCATCAGTGAACAAGCTGCAGCGTATACATACCCCCCAGTTGGTTTTGTCCCTTGCTTTTCATATCAGGGGTGGCATAGCAGTTTGCATTCTCGATGATCATGTGATCAGAGTTTGGCGGCTCATTTTCCACCATCACAAACTGGCGCCAGTAATCCGCAGGCAGAACCAGCAGACGCTCAACAACCTGAAAGCAGCATCAGTAACAATACATAGAAAGGGCATTTCAATGTGTTGCTTCATCCGCCTCCAGTACAGAGCCAAGCTGGAAGCAAAGCAGCCTTGGGCTAGAGCTTAAGTCACACAGGAATTACTATAAATGAAAGCATGGTGCTGTGACAATTCTGTGAATTGTAATATTATATATTTAGTAGCTGTCTGGAGCTCTTTCTATACTTGAATTAGTTGGGTTATAGGATTATCTCTCAAATCCAGGTTATTTTGCTGCATACTATGATCATGATTATTGTTCACATTCAGTCTCAATAATTTGGAGTAAACAATTATTCACTACTTTTTTCATCTCATGTGCATCTCAACTAGTTTCAGGAACAATACACATTCTATCTGAAAGGCAATGTTTCTATATGTTTTAATCCTATGATTATTAATTGTGTAAACTAAAATCATGATACATAAGTATACATGATTAATAGTGCAGCCCTACCTTTGGCTGCCGTTTGGTGTCCTGCAGGATTGTCATTGGTTCAGGGTTGGGAACTGCATGCCCCACGATGGTCGGGCCAAACACTCGAGCCAGGTTGCTAACATCCATCTTGGTGTCTGTACTGTGAGCAACTCTGAAAAGATTTTGTTGTTGGTATGGTTGAGCTGTTCATGAAATTCTGAGCACAGTTTTGGCTTGAGGCAATTTAAGGCAATTAAAAAGAGAAGAATGCATCAATTTTTTAAGCTCAGTTTTTGAAATTATGAAACTTAAAACTTGAAAGAGCACATCCCTGTGTCTTAGCAAATCCAAAATAAATAAAAAAAAAATCTATTTGTGGCAAAAAAAAAAAAGCAAGAAAACAAAACAAAACAGAGTGTTGTTTAACAAGTTTACTGATATGTATGCCAAATGAGTAATGACAGAAACCACAATAATGACAAACCAGATTACATGTGTCAAGGCTACATCAATACTATATTAAGCTCAGAACGGCCACCAACCTCTGGAGGTGGAGGGCTAAGAAAGCCAGTGTGTCCCTGTTGGCCTGTGGCAGGTCACTGATGGTTTGGTACATTAGAGCGATGCTGTTGTCTTCATCGGAAATCTCTGAGGGTAAACAAAGTAAACAATTTGTCAATAGACAGAAGGAAATGGGTTGTGTTGATTTATCACAAGTGACAATAGCTTGAAACTAATAGTACCCGATTCCGACAATAAGTAAATACCAAAAGACTAACAAGCTGAAGGATTGAGTTTTCCTTCATATATTTTACTTCAAGTGACTGAAATTTTCCCCTCACTGCTCAAGACAAATTGCAAAAAGAAACATAAAACTTGCATTTAATGGGGTCTTTTGGTACAAAAAAAAAAAAAAAAAAAAAAAAAAAAAAAAAAAAAAAAACAAAAACCAAAAAAACAACCT
>OMLB01027084.1:0-10889 GCA_900302555.1 Myripristis jacobus | reverse complement strand
GTGTGTGTGTGTGTGTGTGTGTGTGTGTGTGTGTTTAGCTATACTTGTGAGGACCCATATTGAGACGCCACTGTTCTTGTGAGGACATTTGGGGTTATGGGGACATTTTGGATGGTCCTCATGAGGAAAACAGCTGGCGTATTGGTCAAGGTTAAGGTTAGAACTAGGGCTGGGTTAAGATTAGGGTTAGCTTTAAGCATAATGTAATATTAAGATTAAGGGGAAAGGTTAAGATTAGGGAAAGCTTTTATAAGGAAAGTAAGTGGTGGGGGGCTCTCAATAGTTTCACCTGTCCTCAAAGACTCAAACACAGAAACATAAAGTAAATGAGTTGCGCCAGTCATGCCCTAAAGGCCTAAAATCACCTGAATTTCTTTGACATCTGTCCCAAGATCTCATTCTCACCTTTAAGTGTTACCATTTTCTTATTCTAATCACGAGCACTTTAATTAATAGATATTTTTTAGCTGTGTTTTTTCTGGATTTGGATGAGAGTTATTAATGTTCAGGCTAGCTAAGGTCTAGGCCCACTGATTGCACTCTTTGAGGCTATAATCCTACAGAGTATAACTGCAACAAATGTGTCGTATCAGCTTTCAGTAGCCTCTTCTCTGGATGTCACAGAGACATGGGTGAGTCGTAACCTATAGTCTATAGGTGGTGGCCCAAATAATCAATGCCAATCCTAAAACATATTACAGCAGTCATGATTCTCTGCATATGTAGAGACTGACTTACAATTTCTTAGTCAGTTTCCACTACAGGTTTGATGAGTTGTTGATGCAGCTCATTTGCCTGAATATTGCATTCAAAATCATGTCATTTTATAATTTACTTTATTATTTTATTTTGTTTGCTCCTCTGTTGCATCTGGGTTTTGGTCCACAAGGATCTCCAAAAGACAGACTAGCAAACTGGTGAAGGTTTGAGAGTCTGATTCTTCTTGGGTTGTCTCAAGTCCCAGACCTCACATTTTGACTTTTAGCCTTCCGTTTCTAGCAAGGGCCTCTTCTCTTCAACATCCTTGGCTGTTTTTTTTTTTTTTTTCCCTCACAATGCCGTCATTTTGTCAACCAACAAGGCCCGGTCTATTTACTATCTCAGCAATGTCTGCTAAACTCTCACCAAATTCTTGTCAAACTAACTCATCCTGATCCAATTTATTTTAGTTCCATGAGATTGGACAAGACTAGATTGGTTCAGGGTGACATTGGCATGATGAAATGAGGTGACCTCCTCCTCCTCCTCTCATTCCTCAGTGCTTTGTTGCCATCTGACAGAGGCTAGTGCTCATCCTCGACGCTCCTCAATTTGTCTGCCCCCATCTCCATGTGGTTGAACCTCCTGTCCTGGTCCTTGGCCAGCCAGTTAATTATAGCTCTTTCCCAGAAATCCATGACTTTGTCCATGCTGGCAGCAAGTCAGCTCCTTCTAGAAAGTGGTGAGTATAGGGCCATCTTCCATTATACCCTTGGCTGCCACCTTGAACTGAGACCACTGACCTACGAGGATTTTGTTGGGACAGAGGTCCTCAAGGGGAAATTAATTATTGCTTGGTTGTGGCTGAGTTGGTGTCTGGATTTTAGTTCAGAATGAAGGGAATCTGGAAGTTAGTTTGAATGTTTTTAAAGTAGCCCGGTCCCTGAGGGGGCACCTCCTGCAAAAATTAAGAGAGAACAAAAAAACATGATGCCACCCTTGTGTACTGCAGTCTCTCCATTTTCCTATTAATCTTTTTTTTCTTGTTTTGCAAGACAGTATATTCACAATATCATCAAAACATTACTCAAAATGCTGAAATTTTAACAAAACTCAAAGCATAATTTATATTACTCACAATATTTTATTCTAAATATTAATATAAGAAGGAAACTTAAAAATATTAGTCCATGTAATTATAAATCCATGAACAAGTTGTGTTAGTGTATACATGTGGCTGTTTGACCATTGTTTCACAATCCATTACAAAAAAGTAAATTAATATGAACAGGATGAAAATGGTCTATGTAAAATACTGATTTTATCCAGTCTGCTTATATTAAGTTTATCATTAAGTTTGCTGTACCTCATATGAGTGTATACGTCATGTACATTACCAAATTACTTCTCTACAACCTCATTCCTTTTTGTCTTACTCTGCAATACGGTACTTTGGCCATGTTAACTGAAAAGACATTTTTTTCTCAGTAGCCATTTTTGGCACAAATAGCAGTGCAAACATTAATGAAATTGTTACTAATGAAATTAATTAAGGGTTTATACCATTCATGTTTAATAAAGCCAGGGTCCTGGTTATTGTGTGTGCTGGCTCACCGAAAAGGATTCAGATACACTGAAATGGAACAAAACATGAATTAGCGTCATCATTAATATCTGTATTTATCCTGATAGCTCTTGTCGAAATAACTCCTGTGAAAAAGCTCCGTTGCTTAATCCTTCCCTTGTAACATCTAAGGCTGGTTGTTACAGAGATCCCTGACCTGCCTCATAAGCATGGAAGATGTGTGCATTTCCAAGCCTGTTGTATGTTGCAGAATAACAACCACAGACAATTAACTCTTCAACATGTCTTTTGAACTTTTAATGGGCACCGAGTTGCTGATACAGACACAAAATTTCACTGCAGGCATTCTGCTGTTTGGCCACTTGAGGACACCTTTGCTCTGCTGAGAACCGGTGAAACGAAATGTCATTTCTGTTTTCAAAAGCTTCCTTTTAAAAACACATTTAAAAAGGTTTTCGCCTATTTAATACATAGATAAATGCATTTTAAATACTTTAACAATGATTGTGAAAGCCGGGGGAGAGTGAGTGTTATTTTTGTTTTGCTTATTTTTTAATTCATTTATTTATTTTTGATTGACAATAGATTAAAGCACGTATTTAAAAAAAATAGTAAACCTATAAACATAGAATCATAGAATGCAGCAACGTATAGGACAAGAGGAAAATATCATAGCGGTGATAAAAACAGTCTACCTGCCTCTCTCTCTCTCTCTCTCTCTCTCTCTCTGGCTCCCTCTCTCTCTCTCTCTTTGATGTTTTTAAACCACAAAAGCAGACTCTACCTTTTGTTCTCAGCTTCAAGTCATTACCTCTGGAGGTTATGAACCAAAGCTACAATCAGTGTGATAGAACTGACTGCTGTGACAAAAAACAACCTTGTTTTCTGTCATGAAAATCAAAATCCAACAAAATTATGGCACTTACTTCATTGAAATTTCGAATCAAAGTTTTCCTACAAGCACTTTGGGTGATTACCGGCAGCTTATGAAATGCACTGCCCTCCTGGCTTTGTGTGACATTTTCAAGCAATCAATAATTTAGTGTGTTGTGCTCTCTTTCGGCACAAACAATGTTGAAGAGCACCAGATGTTATGATGAAAAACGTCACTCTTGGGTTAAGGCTGTCCTCACAGTCAAGTGGGCTACGAACATTTTCATGGAGTAAATGAGGTCAACTGACAAAGGTATTGGTCTGTTTGTTTGTTTGTTGTACCAGTGTAAACAGAACAGAACAGCTGAATCTGGTTTCAGATCTGGTTCTGAGCTGCTCATCAAAAGGCGCAGATACAATTCAGAGGTTAATTTGAGATCTCTTTATTTTCAATATAATCAGATATGATCATAATCAAAGCAATACCTTGTTTCATCTTCATTTTGCTTACATATAAACAAACTTTGACAAATACTGGGCATCAGTGAAGAGTTATAGATGTAAACAAGATGTCTTTATCCTCAGCTCCATTCCCATTTTTTCCCAATGTGTATGTTACAAAGTTTTATTTAGTAAGAAGAGAATGCAAAGACAAAAAAAGAGAAAGTACTCTGATTATGTCTATCCATTTTATTAATGTGGAAAATTTGTGTAGCTGCACCTTCTGTGTATTTGGTGGCTGGGACAGATATACAAAGCTCACAATTGATATTTGAAATGCCCAGACCTAGAGGTTCTTTCAACCCGCATATTCATGAATAAACAAGACCAATTAATCAGGACATAAGAAACTGAGATGGAGCCTTCATCACCGCTCTTTCTCACCTCTCATAGCTTGTATCAAATTTAGAAATGACCAGACATGAAATAATGCAGGTCTCCATGCCAGAATAGTGGGAGGGAGGAGTAGGATGGGAGATCTGGTCCAAAAAAAAAAAAAAAAAAAGAATTAATTCATATCCAGATGTACTATAAATATTAATCAATAATCCCACTGAAACAGTCTAATAAATCATTTGACCCACCAAGTACAGTAAATGTACAAGAGTTAAAGCAATATTAAATCAGTGGTAATATGGGTGTACTGACATACAGCACTTACTGACCAAGCATAGTCTACAGACCACCAGACTGCACATCAGGGGAAAGGGACAGGTTGCTCTAAGATCTCTCTCTCTGAAAATGCATTCAATATTTATTGATTTTGTTCATTTGATATGTATGGAGGCAGTATGGCTGCAGCTGTGGAGGAAAATGTATAGTGAGTGTCCAGTACTGAGTTTCAGTGAGATTGTTGCATACTGTATGTTGGAAAAAAAGGTTGAATAAATTACTATGATTGGAAATGGTAAAAACAACTGGTGATGGTCATGGTAATAGAAGATTAGAGTCATAATGTATACAGGTGGTGTTTGTTGTTGAGGAGGAGTGCAGAGATTGCGGAGGTTTGCGCCAGGTGAGGGTGGGAAGGACTAGTCATACAAGGTGACAGCTCTTGGGAAGTTGTTGAGGTGACAGGCGGTCTAACTGGGTTACCAGCTCCCATGGGAAGGGTTTTGGAACAGATGGTTACCTGGGTAGGCAGGCTCGGCCTCCCTGCCCTTTTCTTATCCCCGGTGTCATGTTGTTGGGGGTTAGCTGACAGCTAAGCACCCGCTAAGGTTTTTGGACAACACAGTGGAGCTCGTCTTTATGGAGCTACGTCATCAGACTGTAAGCATGCTTTAAGTTCAAATTTGGACCAGCGCTGATTGTGAGCTGTGAAGAATATCTTTTCTGAAGTGAAATATATACCACCAGAGCTTCCTCTCAGCGTTACACATGAAAATATAAATAAAAATGTTAGTGGACTGTTCACTCACCCCCATGTTGTGATGTCGTCATGCAGGGTGATAATAGGGCTGGCCGAGGTTAAGATGTCAAAAAAAAGCTTGACAGGCAGATGTTTGGACATACCATCTTTTGAAGGGAGTAGAGTTGGAGGTAGAGCATTGCCTTGTGGTGAATCTGTGTGCTCAAAGAGAGATTTTGGCACAGTGATCCTAGCTGAATGAATTACCTTCAGGAAACTTCAAATCCTCCCCCGTGGAATGAGGGGTTAATGTTAAGCTGCAGGGACAAATTGCTGTGGAGCACATCTGGGATGATGGTGGTGACCGTGAAGCCAAAGGCAAGAGACAGTGGTGTTACACGTGTGCCTCCATGTTGCCTGCATTATACACGGACCACTTTGCCCTTTAAGCCAGTTGGGGACGTTAAGGAATGAGTCTGTGACATATTTAATGTCGGCAATGTAGGCACTTAAAGATCCTCATTAAGACTGAGAATAGTGCCGCTGGCCTTAAGTCAGTCAGCGAGGCTGGTATGACTTCATCTTTTGTTAGAACAAGAACAGTTGTGGATAATTTGATGAAGCAGGTAAATGCCCCCTTTATGCACAGAGGGTGTTTAAAAATGCCAGTGCACTGGTGCTGGGAGGATGGCGCGGTGTCTGAAGGTGTCAGATAAGACTTTCTCTGGCCTTGTAGTGTTCTTCATAGCTTTGCCAATGGAAAAAAAAATCTTTGTACTTTCTCCTGGTGGTGAGGACAGGGCAGCTGGACTCTGAAGACTCTGAGAAAGATGGGAGAGGGGTGATGGAGCACATTATATTGATATGTAATAAGGCATGCATTTGGCAGCGTGCACCATCCTCAAGGTCAGGTTACTCTGATTGTATCTGCTGATATTGAGGTTTTGTTTTCAGTGTAATCCAGTTTTTAAAGCAGTTTTTCTCACTGGCTTAATGACTTAACCAAATGTTATTTTACTGCTTTTGCTACTGGAAAAGGATACTACTGAAGTTTAGCTTGTATACTATTGACCTTAAACAGTTGTATAAGCATAATGCTTTAGCCCGGCATTATATATTTCTTACAGTTTCTGATGCGAATCAATACATTTTTTTTAGTATGGAAGATAAACTAATTAGAACTATGTTGCTAGTACTGTATGTCAATGTCATTTTCATGTCAGGTGTGGGAGCAGTGGGCGTGGAGAATGTGGTGTTAAAGGCAACATTAGAGCATTAAAATAAATAAAATAAAATAAACATATAAAACAAACTAAGAAAATTTAAACTTTAACTCTACCTTTGCAAATCGAAATCATATTCTTTATTAAAGTAAAGCCCAGTCATTTAGTCTTCATCAACTTGGTTATATAAATCTTTTTAAACAGGTTTGGTGTCTGGAGAGGCCAAGGGTCTATCCTTAAGGTAATGGAATATTTGTAACTATTTTAAATGCTGAGAATGATTTGTAATGTCCATTTAAAATTCTAATAAGTTTCATGTAATTCATTGCATCAAATAAACCTATTAATATAGAGCTGTAGCATACAAAAAAAGGGTGAGACAGGGTTCCAAAGGCAAAGAAAAAAACTCAAGATTGTGGGAAGGGAAACTGCTGCAAGGTGCAAAACATTTTTTTTTTTATACCCTTCAAATATGCACCTTTCACAGTGTTTGCAGGCTTGTACAATAATACAAAACACACACACAAGACTTAAACTTACATGCAGACTACTTGCATATGAGTAACTCTCTTTCACATGGTTAACTATCATTTCTGCAAGTGGTTTCCCTCCTGATTGACATAATGCTGTAGAAATGAATTTGCAGACTTTGGTGCACATGCATGTGCAGACTTACAGAGCAACGTCCATCACATGGTTATTTGAGAAAGCAAGGAGAAGCAACTGAACACGACTACTTGCAATATTTCTAAGATTTCTTGTAGGGCTCCTTTCATTGAAAAAGTACATATTAGTTAATCATAGAATAGATCATAGAATAGATTCAATTACATGTCAGTTTCCGCTGATTAGTCAAAAATGAGTGATATTCTACATCCCTGTCAATGTAATAATCCCTCACCATGCACTTCAAATGAAGAACAGATCAAATTAACATCCAACATGATGAAAGGAAAAACAATATGGGTTTAAATGTCTTTAGAAAAAATGAGTTAATAACGTACTAAAGGCACAGAGCTTGTTAGCATGTAGCAGAACAAGGAATTAAAAGTGTGTCAATAGCCAGAGTTCAGAGTTTATGATGCACATTCTGTTGACAAAAAAAAGAAATGAAAGCCAACGACCAACAACCCTTCTTCCAAGGAGACTTTATTCGATGACTAAAAAGGAAAACAGTGAATGTCAGCATTGAACCTGTTTCAAATTTTGAGCCTCTGCACTCTGCAAAAACAACCTCCAATATACAACAAAGCCAGTGAGTTCTGTCACAAACCAACATTTTTATTATGCTGTCCTTGAGGAACAATGCTCTAGTCCCGACCCTAAAGAACCGCTTTTCCATATGACACCTCAAACGTGTGTGTCTGCATCCGTGAGGAAATGAGACAGGATTTATAGCACAGGCATTCTGAATGGCTATAACAGAGAGTGTATTATTCGCTATTTGTGATTTTATTTTGATTTCAATAGCCCCAGTAAGTGTTTCATCTGTACCCATAATGCAGTCCAACATGCTCTCCCATGTGTATACAGTAGTTGGGTGGCCAGGGAACATAAAGCAAGCAGAGCATGCACAGAAATAAACCCTTTTGTTGTAACTTTGACTGATGTTGCAGACTCATCAGCAGCAGTACATAGCCCTTAACAGTGAGGTAATAAAGGTAAACAGAGGCTTTGAAAAAAAAAGCCATTAACGATACATATTAAACACTCTTAAAAAAAAAATGAACAAGCACAGAACGCTTTTCAGATGCTTCAGTGGCGCGACCATATTCAGACATTTAACCAGAGAAATAAACACCGAGGAAAACATCCATAACCCTTTGATTTATTTGCTTTTCAAAGCAATTCTGAAATTACTTAAATTCTCTATTTTTCATGTGAAAAAAATGTCTTTGACACTTATACTAACTGATTTTTTATGCATTCAAGTGTATTTGGAGATCTATGGTGACATCACTTTTTTCATTACACCAAGCTGATAACATGAAACTACAAAATACAGTTTTATTATTACATAATCCAGTGTTTTGTTGACCCCAGTAGTTACAGCAACACTACACAAAAAGCAACTATCATAATGTGTTACTATATTGTACCTGTATCATTTGAGGTGCTTGATGCAAACGAGTGACCTCTGTTACAGTGTTCTTTATGTCTTTTAGCGTCGAGGGCAATAAAACTTTGGTTGATGCTATATTTTTCCTAAAATGATGTTTGTTTGTTTTTTTACCTCTCTAGCATTTGTTACAATAAGCTCTGACCTCTGCATGTTGTATATTTAGAGTGATTACATGCTGTTTGTAGAGGAGTGGTTACAGTGAACTACATGTGTCACATTATAACAGCATGGTACTTTCACATTAGAGGTTTGCCGTGAACAGGCAGCTTGAAAGAAGGACATGATGATGACAAACAATTTAAAAAATTCATTCTCCATTTTAGTTTGACCGCTCTTCCAAAAAAGCTGTCTTATACTTGAGCCATCTGCACAGTAAGGAGTCCAGTCAAACGCAAAGCATTAGCGTCTGATGCTTCAGTTATTCCAGTGTGAGTTTTAAGACAACTCAAAACAGCTTGTCCTTCCTTGCCCAATATTACACAGGCGTTACAGGACACCTGCAAGTGATGACACAGTGGATAGAAGTTCAGTTTGTAACAGATTAATCCACTCGTACAAGAAACTCAAGCAAATATGCTGCTTTATTTCTCTCACGGCAGGACAACAGCAGTGAGTTTATGAAACAGTTAAGTCCCAGAGTGTGCATCTGGAGGTCGCTGCTGCAACGTCTCATCTATGGTTACCACAAGCTCCTCTGGTTTGTTGGCACCCAGGCAATTAGTGTGATTCAAGGCTATGAAGTTCATTTCCACCAATCGTGGCCTTTCGCTCAAGTCACTCATCTCATTCATGCTGTTCGTGATACAGTTTACGTCAGTCTTGATGCGGCCGGTGACACGACGGGAGCCAAACACCCATTCTGAAGAGAGACAGAGGGACGTTACTGGTGTTACCTGGTAGTCAGTGCAGAGCTATTTCACTGCGGATGAACATCATTGTTTCAATACAGGTGTAACAAGCATTCACAGGTGAGGGTTGGGGGAAGAGGTGGAGGTATAGAGCATGACCACATACGTGCTACAACATTCACACACCGGGCAAAAACAAGCATGCCAAGTATTTATAACACGAGCAGAACAAGACTGCAAACCTCATTTGACAGAAAGTTATGATGGGTTCAGCCTCTATAATTCCATTAGAGGCAAAGCACCATAAAATTGTTTCTGGGGGAGATGTCTGCTGTGCACCAACCTCATCATGTGTGGTGGAGCCTTTTGAATTGGGACACATCAATCATTGCTGTGTCAGATAAGAAGCTCAGATTAAGGCTGACAGACATGAGTGTGAAGAACAGACGGCGCGGTGTATGGAGGAATTGTGTTCCTCAACACGGTCTCACGCTCACAGAGCAGACCCACACAGCTGATACAATGCCAGATTATACCTTGTCCAGTCATTGCTCTGCTTTCGCTCGTGGCTAAATCCCCCGCAAATATTGCATTTAAGGGTTTGGTGTGAAAGGGATGTAAGTGACACCCCTTTGGCTGAAAATGAGTAGTATGTGTTACTATAAAGCTTCTGTTTAGCTCTATCTGACACCTTTGAAATCCTAAACAAAAATGTGATAGAGAGAAAAATCCAATACGCTTCAGTTTCCAAGACACAATCCCTAGATTAGGACCCGTAATTTTGACCGTCTGACCTATTTACCACAATTTACACTCATTTTACATCGCAACACATCATTTTGCAAATCATGCAGGCATACTCAAGATTTCCCAACATACAGTCAAAATCCCTAGATTTTCAAATTTGAATTTTTGGTTGAAACACCCACATTATAATGATCTGCCTCTGTGGCTAACAAAGTCTTTGCCATTCATAATCCACAGAACTGATAATTAGCTATGTAAAGGAAATGCTTTGCCA
This sequence comes from Myripristis jacobus, assembly GCA_900302555.1. Lineage (NCBI taxonomy): Eukaryota > Metazoa > Chordata > Actinopteri > Holocentriformes > Holocentridae > Myripristis > Myripristis jacobus. Next base: position 666 of record OMLB01027084.1, on the reverse strand, counting down.
AGAGCTATTTTCTGGTAGAGAGACTGTTTCACTCCAAATTTCAAGTCATCACAACACAACAGTGCTGCTGCTTTGAGGAAAACTAATGTGGACAACTTTTTTTACAGTGATGAATTGGTGTGAAGGAAGGTTGAAAGTTGATTTTCATATTGCAGTGCAATGAATGGAGTCCAATAGATGGATAAAACACAGGGAAAATGATGTTGGTGTTCTAAAATATGACTAAAGATCTGCATAAACATGAAGTATATACATTTTATAGATATTATACTAAACATGCAAAATCACTGGTATAGACCTTTAAATTTAGTGTTTAAAAGGCCTACCTGCACTTTAATTCTGCTTTCTAAATCCTTTCTTTAAAAAAAATCAAAGTATTTGGATTACAAACAAAGCCTCCATTCTTTCCCTGAGCACTGACTGCTGATGTTATATTAGGAATACAGTTTCCAATTCTTCCTCGCATGTACACAACAATGTGTCTCGACCATGCAGTTTAGTGTTGCACCATGTCAGAAGTCTCTCCAGTTTGCCCCTGGGAGGTGAAAACAGCTGCACCACACACGTTCTCCACATTTACACCTCAACAAAATGCCCAGGAGCCCAAACACTGTGTCGCATGTGTGTGTGTGTGTGTGTGTGTGTGTGTGTGTGCGCGCATGTGTC
>OMLB01027082.1:53470-63570 GCA_900302555.1 Myripristis jacobus | reverse complement strand
CCCTCTCAGTGGAGCCACGGCAGTTGAGAGGGCCGAGCGAGGGGACGTTCCTGTAGTAGTTCCTGCCACCCAAATACTACCAGGAACTTCTTCGGTGGAAACGGGCCTCTAGCCCCGATGAAAGCCAGGGGAAACCCCCTAAAGCTCAGTGAAATGCTGTTTGGTGAGAGACTGGACAGTGACAAATCAGTTTTCCTGGCCACAACAAGCCATTGTTAAATCAGAGTTTAGTCACTCAGAACCAGAACCTCTCAGAACCAGTTCTAGGGTTTCAATATAAAAAAATATAAGTGTTAAGACGTAAAGACTTGTTACGCAGATATCCGGCAGATAAAACATATTGGCTTCATTAGTTTCTTCTAGTTTGAAGTAGCAAAGGCTGAAAATACCCAGTTTGTAAAGGAGCTTAAATGAACACACACACACACACACACAAACACACACACAACAACACACACACACACACACACACACACACACACAATCTCTTGCTCTCTTTTCCTCTCTTTCTCTCTCTTACAGACACACACACACACACGCACACACACACAAAAGCAACTACTGTTTCACGCTGGCTCACACATAGCCTACACACACAGGCAGCTGGATCATGCTGGCACACACACACACACACAGACACACACACACTCGCACGCAGACACACGCATCCACACAAACATCTTGCTCTATTTCTTTGACTAGCTGGCGGCACCAACAGGCATAATGGTTGCCTTGTCACCCTGCCTTCCTCCCTAGCCTCAGCAACAGCCCTCCTCCCTGCCCCTGCCAAGCTACACTGTTGGTTATCAGCCTTTTCAGTGCTGCCGTTCTTCCAACTGGACACACAATCCACTGCCCATCGAGTTACTTATTGTTACAAAACGACCATAAGCAGATATTCTGACCGCTGCTGAAAAGAATCCAAATGCACTAATCTGGAGATAATATCTGGGATTCATGTACCAATATTGCATAATTTTACCAAAACTGATCAATATTTTAGGTCATTTGTGCATATCAGAATCAGTGATATGCAAACCCAGTCTGTATCCACAGAAGACCAAAACAGAAGGCAGCAAGCAGCAAAAATTGAAATACTGATGTTTCTTCATTCTCTCTCACTTTTCCCCCCAGCCACACCCGTGCTCTCCATTTCTTCATCTCTCTATGTCTCTCGCGTCTGTCTCACCCTTTGAATCTCATGTTTTCTTCCCTCTGCTTCAAGTATCTACAGAAGTATTTCAGTGCTTATGCAAATATCTGTAAATTTCTCTCTTTATGTTCTATGGGGACTAGAAGAGGAGGGAGCTAAGGGAAAGGGGACAGGAGAGGAGAGGGTGAGAAGAGAGAAGAGAGAAGAAGAGAAGAAAGTGAGCTAATGCAGCAGGAAGCAGTTTCCTCTGATGGAACGCTGAATGTGTGTGTCACCATGACAACACGGCCCGTCTACACTGTGTACAGTGTCTGGTCAGGAGGAGCAGGGACAAAACAACACCTCTCATAAAGGTGATGATACATAGCCAAATATTTTATGGCCCTTTTGCACTGTTAACAGCCTTTGACATTTGCAAGTTATACAAATCAATTCTTGTTCTAGCACCTCTTCTTGTAAAATTATTAATTTCCTCAAAGCGTTACCACCTCATACTTCTTCCATCTTCTTCACTGATTATAGCATGACATGATGATACTGAGAGGAACAACAGCAACAAACGCCAAAAGCCTCTGAATTCAATAAAAACCCACTCCAATTACTTTATAATCTTCAAAATGGATAGCACCCTTTATTGTTATTGTTCTGTGCGCTATTTGCTTGAAACTGGAAACAAGCACATCATTCCTGCTGGTGGCGCTAGAGGAAAGGTCACAGGGTCACCCAAATTACTAGGTTTCATCCTCTAGCCAACATCAATGTGTTCGTCAAATTTCATGGCAATCCACCAAATAGATTTGGAGATATGCTGCTCTGCTCTAACTGACAGACCAACATGGTTGAGTATAGGCCCCCACTTCCCAATGGGGCAAAAATAAACACACAAATAAATAAATAAGAAGCGCACTATCTGAAACTGCAAAAACCTTCTCTCATGTAAGTCCATGTGTAAAACTGTGCACACCGGGAAGCCTACCCTGTATTTTTTTTTCTTTCTCCCCTCCACTCTCCAGCTGAACTGGCTGTTCTGGGCTGCCAGCTGGGCCCTGCATGCACCTCACAAGGGAGAGGAAGACACAGCCAGACACAGCCACAGAGCATTCAGGCTTGCAAGATAGTTCCTTTCGAATAGCCTCACAGCAGTGATTTCAGCCAGGCAGAGATAGCGGGGCAGAGAGAGAATGGGAGGGCGAGAAAGAGAGAGGGAGCGAGAGAATGGCAGAGAAAAAAGTTGAACCAAAACGAGGTGAATCACAAGGTACTGCACAAAAGAGAGGGGGGAGAGAGAGAGAGAAAAGGGAGGGTGGGAGGAGCTCTGGATCAGCAAGTGATGCATTGTATGAATGGAGAAAACACACACACACCCACACACAAGCACACAGGCACACACAAGCAGTCCCTGATTTATGTTGTATTTGTCCTGTGTTAGTGACCAATAACAATCTCAGTTCAGGGCAGTGGCAGAATTCAGGCTCCCAGTTGGCTCTCCAGAAAGGAAACCTCTGTCTCACACGACTAAGAAACAATAAATAAATGAATAAATAAAAAAAACCTGATCACTAACTAGTTCAATTAATCCCTCCACAGCACCACAGCGAGAAGAGAACTGCACAGCAAGAGGCAATACACAGATATTTATTTAACAGACAATAATGAATCTCCGTTCTTCTATGTAGAAAGAATGGGACTCTTAGCATACTATGGAAACCCGAAACCTATGTGTGTGTGTGTGCATGTATGTGTCTGTGTGTACACTCCAATTCAAACAGTTGTTGGGGGTGTTAAGCCTTTAGAAATTGGAATTGAAAGCAGTAAGTGTCATCGATACTAGCGTGAAACGAAAGGAGGTTTATTCCTATATAGGCCTCCACACAAACAAAGTTATGTATGCCTGCCCTCATTACAGAACACGTCAGAACAGTGTCTTTACTCCACACTGATAAAGTGGAACTAGCAGAACACACACTGACACAGATCAAGATGGCCTTTTTAAAAAGTCATCTGTTTTTATACAGAAAATGCAACAAGAAATGAATCAATCAATCTCCCTCTCAAAATCAGAATTCACATAATCATGTATAATTTGTATATTCAAATGTCTCATTTAATCGTTTTACATTGTGCTTTACTGTCATTCCTGCAAACATGTCAATGTTAGAAATCATTTTCATGAATTCCTCATTTTTGTTTACACTACCTGACCATGTGACCATTTCAGTTTGCAGTTCATGGGACTTGCTGTGGTTTCACTGAGGGAAGTAGCAGCAGCAGAGCTTGATTATATCAGCAATAAGCACAGCGCGAAACACTGATTTGTGGGCTTCATATGTTGGTTTGAGTTTGAATACCCACATTCACAAAGTAACTCGATCAGGACCCAACTAAGTGGAGGACTGAAACATCACTGGTCCACACAATGATGAATTCAGAGAAAAGCAGCACCAAAAATACTAATGTCATTCGCATGAATCACAAAGTTCAGATGGTTAATTGGTAAAGAGGCAAAAGAGATTCCTGAGGCAGAATCTAAGCAAGAGTTCAAGCTGTCCTTGGGGGTGTGTAAAGGTCTGCAGAATGAGGCCTCAGTCAGTCTAAGGGAAACTGATTCATTAAAAACACATTGGGAATTCTGGGCAAAGTATGGGCAACTCTTTTTAAGATGTCTGTGCCAAAGTAACAAAATATCATTATAACAGATTTTTATCACGTAAATAATTAGCTATGAGTGTCTAAAACACATGATGGCAATGCATGGCGCTCTGTACAATGTAAGCAGTATGTCCAACGAACCCACGAGTACAGAGAAAGATGAAATAGTCTGCTGACACCTTGCTTAGATTATAGATGTGTGGGTGGCTGAGAGCAGGTATGTCACTGGGGCAATCAAGGGAGCACCCTCTATCAGTCATGCCTCCCTAAATTAGGCCAACAACACCTACAGAAAGCTCCAGAGAAAGTCTTGCTGTTGCAGAAAGGCTGCCTTGACACCTGCTCTGAACACCGAGCATTTATTCTCATCTACAGCGCACTGTACCTACAGTCAGGCTGACTCAAGTTCACATCATTGTAACCAAAACTTTCTAACCTCGCTGCTGGTCTCAACAACAACAACCTGAAGTGAAAGCTAATCCTCCAGCTTTAAACTGCCCAGCCAGAAGGTCTTACACCAAACTGAATCAGCAATCAGCAAGCTTAATTTTAAGTAATTAACACAATTACATAAAGAGCTGAAAACAGTGTATGACTGCCCACTTCTGCTATCAGTGCTGCCATCATGATATTTAACTCCTGTTTTATTCATGGAACAAACTCCCATGCTTTGGGCCACAGCTGGTTCCTCCTCACCACTGGAGCCACAGACAAAAAGCTCCTCCCCTACAGCTGAAGCCCCTCCCACACCTGATATAACTGTACCTGGGTCCCAGGGCTATCCTCCCCCAGAGGAAATTTTTCAAATTTAATGTACAGAGGTCTAACCTTTGCAATTTACACCTACTGTGACTGTCCCTTTCTCTCTCTCTTCCCCTCATCAATCTTCAATCTCTTATTCAGCTCAGGTTGAGTAAAAGACACACACAGAGACACAGCTACTGAAGAATATATAAAACATGTGGCTACAAGGCTATACAGTTTAGCCGTTTAAAATCTACCTTGTTTATTGAAAAATCTAAAATACTGCAAAATCTGTCTAAACCGTATCGTAAATTATACTGCAAGCATAATATTCAAGACAATGACAGTCACAGTATGATTTGTCAACATCATGCAGCTTTCAGTTGTAAAGCCCAAACTGCCTCTGATAGAGGAAGGTCAAAAACGAGAATAAACATTGTTATTGCTACTCAAATATAGAGGAACTGAGGCAGACCAAAGCAGATGCCAAGTTGGCTGTTATTTTCTCAGTTAAAGGGAGTTAAAAGAAGATTCAAAAGTAAAACACTGTTTAGACACAAATATGCCTATTTTACCTTGCAGCTTGTGGTGCTGTTTTGTTGTTTTACACCCTGAGTTCTAGTCCCTAACCCTAACCCAAGTCCATGCTTTTCCAGCTACCAGCAAAGTGGGGAATCTTGGGGAATGTTTTCCAGTTTCTGATATCAAAATTCTTTTTTTCCACTTTCTTTTATTAAAGGCTTAGATGATACATCTTTTGCTTTTGTTGGATTCTCATTGCAATTAGTATATGTTATTGTTTACATCTACCTAAACCTGCAAAGCTATGAGGGTTCAATCTTCGTTTAAGTATAATTTACATTATCTCCGGTAGCATTAACATTAGCCCCACTAACGAGATCTAATACCTTATTTCAAGACCAACATTTTGTTTGCTGCTATGCTGCACTGTGATGGCTGCTGGATGATACGAATGTTACAAGCCGTTTGTCTCATAGGCTAACCGTGGCTACGTTTAGCTGACCACTGTGCTGACAAAAGAATGAGAGAATTAGATTCAGCACAGTTTTATGCTCTCTTCTACGGTCTTTTCTGCAAGTTGATGTTCCGAGAGCAGAATTACCTACGCAGCACATGGAGGAGAGAAACATTATCACCCATCAGATGTCATACTCAACATAATCATCTGACCTCTTCCCTTAACATCGCGTCAGTTTAGGACTTTCCTTTGGTGATAGTGTTTCTGTGTCAGAGACGTTATGTTTACGTTATGATTTAGATTTGTCATTCATCTTCGCATCTGCAAGCCAAGAGGCAGGGGTGACCTTAGCATACATTTAAATATACTGCAACGCTTGGGTTATCAGGAAGGGTTTGATTTTGAAAGTGTTAATAGGACATCTGTTAAACACTGATTAGTGCATAATGTAATCAAACAAGTAATTACATAAGTAAAGTAAATACAACTAATGCATTTGTTCCTATATTTGATCAGCAACAGGCAAACACTAAGCGCAATGAATGACTGTTAAGCGAGAAATATACAAATCAGTACTCATTTGGCAATCTGATTAATGTGTTAATAAGGATTTGGCAATTTGGTATTGGCACACATCTTGCATTTTTTTGTCTATAACCAAGTGCTGATAGCCAAGTTTGCTTCCAAAATTTCATCTTTATGTTCTTAACTCTGCACAGATCAAAAATATGTTCAGCAGCACTGACCTCTCCCCTCCACTACGATGCGTGCCGACTGTTGTTTTGCATACAGACAAAACTGGCTAGTGTCCATGTTTGTCGGTGTGTGTGTCTGTGTGTGTGTGTGCATGTGCTGATGTGTGCATGTCGCCCGCAGCATGTCCCGCTGTGATCCTTTACTGTAATACCTGAGTTTCAGGAAATGAAACGGAGGTAACTCAGATGAAATGGCACTGGCACATTTGGCACACTCACAGTTATCACACTGCGTATGTTTTTAACTGTTTGTTACTATTCGAGCTTGCATAGAAAGAAAATCAACCACTATCAAGAATAACCATCTAAAGCATTCAGATTTAGATTTTATTCTGTTGAATGTCACCATGAAAAAGATCAACACACTTGTTATAGATGCCTTATAGATTTACTGTATCTTTATTTCAGATAATTCATGTTGACAATTACTGGTATATATTTGTTTAATATCTTTTTGAATACAGTTTCAGGCAAAATTACACATTTCTCTTGACATGTTAAGTACCAAGCTCAGCATAAAAGCTTTGTTCCTGTGCTAAATATTGATGAACATATATATTGACAAATATATATTGACTCTCTATTCAGTGTATGGCTGAGTAGATAATGCAATTCCATTTTTGGAGGGAATATTCCCTTACAAAACAAGCTCTGAAGCAGGAACAGATATTAAATGGCTCATCATGGTGCAGCTACATCTATAAGCTGGCTTGCCATTTTCTCGCTGCATTCGAAGTATAGTCGTGGAATAGCAGTCTAAGAAAAAAAATTGAAAGCAGGGAATTTCATAGCAAGGGTCAACCATTTTTATGTTGAAATCTACTGCAACCATGTTTAACTCTTTTGGCAGGAACTATCCTTGCGCTATAGGTGAAACATTATACCAGTCCGTTAATTTTTACCAGTTTTTGCTTTCCTTTTCACATGGTCTGTTTCTGTCAAATGACTCGGGCCTGATTCTGACTGGCCTTGCATGGTATCCGCTCACAACGTAACATTGTTTTCAGGCCAACCGCTCTTACAGCCAATCAGAGCCTGTTGCATCACAGTGAAACTCTGCAACATGTAATCCTCATCCAGCGCTCTTTTGCAGCCATGATGATACAAAGCCAACGATACTCGGTGCAGCTCTGAGCTCAACTTCTAGCAACAAAGAGAAATTAAGGGATTTTGGATTGTTAATTGTTCTAAGGGAACCAAGAGGAGGGGTTACCTACAAGTTTAGGATGTACTGACTGCCTTGTGCAAGGGATTCGACAGAGCGTCTAGTATCTAAATTAATAGCGGTTAGATCAAAGATTTTACATTGGTAGTTAGAGAAGCAGCAGGTTGCCATCTAAAGCTTTGACTGAAGTGCAGTTTAAGTATACGGCTATACAAGTACATTAGTGTCCATGTTAAAAGGGGTCAATGGCAAAGTATCTGCTGTGACATCACTGATTGGGTGTGGCCAAAAGGTGCATCATGCCTCAAAGTTTCATCCCCTAAACAGCAGTGCAGCAGACATTTGCTGCTACTGGAGGAGCATGCTTTAAAGGAGCACTTCACCCAAAAGCAACCTGCTTTGGATCATGTTCTCTGAGTAGTCTTGAATGTCTGACGAGAAAAGTCAAAACTGCATGTAGTTTTTACCGTGATTATATAGGTTTGACACATTCTGAATATACAAATGGCGAGTCGACATTTGAAATACACTACATTTAATAGTCAGAGAATTCAAAACAAACATTTTCCTATCCTGATGGGTCCTGTCTGTTGAAGTAACAAGTCAACTCAATTATAACAGGACTGCCTACTGTTTTTGGAACCTTCCCTCTCCATGTGGTATGCAATTTAAACATTTTTCATCAGACATTCAGGACGATTAAGGGTGAGAACGTAATAAAATCCCTGTTTCCTCTGTATCCATTTAGTTGTGGTGTGCCGCCACAGGAAGGAAATTACCTCCACAAGAGAAAGTGAGAAATCAAAATGAACATTGTAATTTAGTCATACTTTTATCTAAAAACTATGCGCAGTCTGTGTTTTATAAGTAATAATGACGGTATGATTAAATAAAACAGTTTTTGCATTTGAAGCTCAACTTGAAACAGCCTAGACCCAAACAGCAAAAGATTTGCAACAAAACCAGATTTATCACTCAAACTACTGCAAAATAAATAGATTTTGGGTGAAGTACACCATTAACTCAGCACCACTTTGTTGACCGTGAAAGGCGCTTTGATATTTAATACCCTAACACCTTTATGTTACATCAAGAAACTTGCCACACTAAGATTTACTATTACAAACATGCATTTATGGTTTTAATCTTAACCTTTTACTTTTTTTCATAATCAAGGCAAAAAGGCATATCAGGTGAGTCAAAAAAATCCACAAAAAAGAAATTGCTCAAGTGGCTTCACCTATTTTTCATGTATTTATTTGTTATATGTCAAATTGGGTTAAGAAATCCATTTTTTGTTGCACTTGTGTGTTAACTTCCCATTGTAATAACACTGCAAGCAGGATGTTTGACCTTTTGACTTGACAAGTATATTGTGTTGTGGACTATTTCTTTAAAAGCAGCTGTGTCACAAATTCTGTGCACCGACCATAGATCATACACAACCAGTCCATGCACACTGATGGTGAACCCTGATAATAAAAACAAAACCATTCAGCTGTCATTCAGGGATTTTTTTTTTCTTTTACTAAAATATGAGCAGTGCCACTTAAAGTATAACAACGGGGCAAACAATCCGCAGAAAACTGTATTACTAAATAACCTCACAAGTACTTACATGGGCTTAGATTTAATTATCAATACAATTTTTTTGACTGAAGTGTCTTTAAGGTCGATTTACCTTTTTTTACTTGTAATTGCACGTATTAATATGGATACAGGACGCATGTAAATGTATAGGAAGCCACACGAGGCCTAGATTCATTCCGACCACATAATTCCCAGATAGATAATTTATCCAAGTGACTTTTGCTCGTTTTTGTTAGACTAGCCTAATGTTGCTCCATGAGTGCCTGAACGTAGTTGGGCTGGTCAGTCCTTGCCATCTTAACTAGCTACGGCAGCTAACCAGGCATCGATGCAAAGTCCGACAAGAAAAGGTTTCCAAACAGCGACTAGTTCATGTCACTACAGCGTCACCACAACAGCTTTTAACGCAAAGTGCTGGGCGAAAGTGACCGCAGTAATTTGGCGAGTAAAACCGTTGGTTTGGCCCTCGTATGTGAAAGCGTCGAAACAGGCCAGTAATGTTACTGAGGCTGTGTAGCTCAACGATACTCACACAGAGCTGGCTAGCGCTTTGCTTGCTAGCCATGCTAACGTGACAGTTCCAACCAACAAAAAGAAGCTCATTTTTTGTCCACAACAGAACCGACAGTCCAAATTTTCCTTGACGACGGAGGTAGATGCAAGTGTAAAACGGCTTACCTTTTTCCCCCACGGTTGTATTTATTCCAAAGGCGATTGGCACAACATTGCACTGTCTATTATCAGCAGCAACAGCATCCAGCCGAGCTGTAAACACAACCCCAACCAACCCACTGACACCGGCACTGCGCATGCGCCTGTCAATGCCCCTCGCCTGTGCAGAGGGAGGGGTGGCAGCTACACTTCCACGGGTGGCATGAGAAACCACGATGGACAAATAGGTGTTTTTACTGTAAATCTTCTGCAGAAAACCTCACCCTTTGACCAAACCGAGGTGTTTGCCATTATCATATTTGTTACAGATAGTGAAATATGTCGGCCCACTTCGCATGATGATATTTATAACACTTCTGAAATGCAGTTCTTATCCTAGATGTAATCCACCAA
>OMLB01027082.1:18236-44796 GCA_900302555.1 Myripristis jacobus | reverse complement strand
AAACCCCCAAACCATCTAGATATTTTCTGTTTGATGTAATGATACAGGCAGCAAGCTTTAATTGTGTATACAAGAACTGGCATCGCCATGTTTCCCCAACATTAAGTTTAGCATATCAGATTTTTTGCGGCTTCTGTTGAGTAGTGCGACAACATCTGGAACATGTGAGTTTAAGTGTCATGAAGATAATTTCCTCACCCCTGCCCTGTGATGCTAGATTGTTTAAGACAGCGTGTGTTGAGTGGACAGGGTCAGACATGCAGTGCGGCCTCTCTCTTGGCCAAGACGTGGCAAGAATTTATGTCACAATAACACCTGACATGGTGAACATTGTGTCTGACAGAAATATCTGACCCCAGCCGTAGAATCACAAAATGAAGTGTGACTCGAGAGAGAAGGTGCAAGATCGAGCTGATGAAAGAGGCGAGTAGATAGAGGGATGGATGGTTGAAGGGATGATAGCAGGGAAGGAAGAAGGGAGCAAGTGAGTGAACGTGGCAGGAACAGATGAGTGGTCTGGCAGGAAGACACACAAGGAGACAAAAGCTGCTGCACGGCCAGCTATCATGCCTCCTCATGTGAAGTTACTATGGAGAGGAGCTTCTTCAGCTCTTCTCCAGTTGCTCTGAGGGAGCAACTCAGGTTGAGTGTAATCATGTTAAACAGGTGGGTGGTTACCATGGTAATTCACCTGAAGGCCATCTTTTTCAGCATGTGGGCGTCCATCTTTTCTGGCGAAGGACCTTCTGTTTGGGGATGCTCCTCCACAGGGGATGGGAGGAGTGGAGAGGAGCACGGAGGTGGGAGGAGGTGGGAGGCATCCTGAGACTGAGGGGCGGCTAGGTCTAAAGACTCCTTGGAAGCAAAGATGATAAAAGATTCAGATTTAGTCATATGTATATTACTAAAACAGCAGAGGTTTTTTCCACTGTTCAGTATCCCATTCTATTGCCTTTTATTCTGTTCTATTCTATTCCATTTCATTGCATTCCACTCTGTTCTTTTCCAATGTATTTATTTTGTTCCATTCCTATTGCATTGATATCTAAAACAGACATGAAACTTTGAATCCACCTTTATTTTTCCCTGCCTTAGAGCAGAGTATTGCACTAAAATGAGACTTGATATCTCAGTGATCTTAAGTGTTAACATCTGTCACAGTTACAAATCTCCCGTTCCCCGCTCTGCAATACCAGACTAACCTGGGACTTGATGTCTTGGTGGTCGGAGTCCTCCATGTCCAGAACACAAAGTTCTAGCTCGATGTCTCGGTCCGGTTCTGGTTCGCTCTCGGCCCGGTTGCAGACCAGTTCCTGGTCCTGGCTGTAGCTGGTTTGATGTGCCTGCATATCAGACACTATTTTCTCTCCGCTCATTGACGTCCGGCGGCTACCCAGCTCTGGTGCACAAAGCTGCTCACTGCACACACAAACACACACAAGAGCAAATAACTGTGTTTCAGTTTTCCTAAGTACACCAAGGGAAAAAAAAAATCATTATTTCTTATATTAGCACCAAGATGAGGACATTTGAAATTGTGGGCTCTTCTTTCATGAGGGAAAGATGGTCTGGTAATGTTACACAATATAACACCGTGTCCTATCCAAAAAAAAAAATTAACTGCATCCCAATGTAAAGGAAAATATGGCAAGAGTACAGTAGACTCCACTGAAGATGTCTTGTCCAAGTCCTTCTCTTGGCTTGTCAGTAGGTCTCTACCAAGAACAGCCAAACAACCAGCTAGCGGCTCTATTTTTAGTCTGACCATAGCAAGGAAATGACTGCAGCACAATGCAATAGGAGACGGGGATTAGAGAGGAAGAGTGAGAAAAGGAGTGAGAACGGGTGTTAACAAACACGCACGACACATAAAAAGGGGAACACATGGCTCTGTGGTATGTATTGTTTAGCACTGGTGGTAAATTATTTTAAAAGCTTGAACACAGTGCCAACATCGATCATCCCTCCAGGTTTCACTGAAATCTCAGCGATCACCTGTGGCAACGTCTTTGACTGAGGATCAGGTGTTTGAAAGAGCGAGCAGTCTTAAGATAACACACCGCAGCCATGACAGTTAATAAAAGGGAATGCATGGCTCTACATGGGGCAGATGATTAGCTCAAGGCTGGGAGAGCTGGTATGGAGCAGCTGAGGGAAGAGATTAACAGGCTGTGCGGTCTTAAAATGGCCAGTGAGTGACTGTTGGAAGGGTAACAAGAAAACTATGACTGGTTATCCTCGCTCACGTTCAGCCTACTTGTCTTTTCCATGGAGACAAAAAAATAGATAATAAAAAAATAGAATTACCACCTCACAGTTGTATGCATCCGCGAGCATGGCAAGTTGCAGTTTACATCCATGTCTGTCCACAACCACATAATATTTGTAGTGAAGAGTACAGTTAGAGGCAATATAATGAAAGATATTAAGTGTATTTTTTGGTGAAATGGAAGTTATTAATATACTGACATGTATGATTCAGGTGAATAATTTTCATTGAGAAACAGGCTCTCTTCAGTACGAGACTATGTTTGCAGCAGAGTACAGAGGACTGTACCCTCCAAGTGGAGGGTTGAGCCAAATTTGAAGAAGTTGCCTCAAGGCGTTCCTCCGATATCGCATTCACAAGCGTGAGAGGACAGACGGACAGATGGACAGACAGATGAAGGCACGAGGGATTAATAAAATCAAACCATACCATCCCACAGCCAGACCTAAGTGGGCTGAACACTGATGAGGATATATTTTTTAGAGAAAGTTTGCCATAGTAATGCTTGACAGAAACAGGATGGAGAATGCAGTACAATATGCAATACAGTATACCTCTCTAACTGCCTGTTTTGTTTTGTTTTTATCGCTACCATGCACTGTTTCTAGTGCATCTATAGAAAAGTGATAATGGGAATAATTGCTTTCACAAATGGAATATGCAATATTTCCATTTGCAGCAGTGTAGCCTGTTCCTGCTGCCACACACAGGTAAAAGTTTGGGGGGAAGTTATGTCATCTCTGCTCTTGTCCTGGTGGCTATTTATTTTTTACTAACCACTTTTCCTTTGATTATGTTTCCCAATCTTAGCTTGGCTATATAGTTGTGTTAATAGTTATTTTACCGTTGCTTGCTTTATGACATTTTAAAACACTACTTTGAAATAAAACAGATCAAGGAAGCTCCTTACTCAGCACGCCACAGGATCCGTGATTAGCCACCGAAACTCACCAAATACGCATTATGCTTGAGGAGGGACAGGTCTCAAGACACTGGCAGGCCCTCCTCTTACCACCACCACATGACCATTAGAGATAGATAGATAGATAAATAGATAGATAGATAGATTTACTTTATTGATCCCAAACTGGGAAATTCCCAAAAGAGACAAACATTCACAGTGTATTTTGATCTGCCTCTTGAAAAAATGGATTTGAAACGGTCAAGATATTTCAATCTGGAGTTAGCTCACAAAAAGGGACTATAGTTGCTTTACACCATAGTCTGGGTGAATACTCGATTCTGATTGGCTGTAGGGTGTGCATTAAAGGACTGTATCGATGATTGCGAATGTTTGGTCTGTTTCCTTACTTGCATATCATGACCTGGACGACTGAGAATCTCCACAGATGTTTGGTACTACAGTTTATCTACATTTTACATTGCAACAAACCATTTTGCAAATCATGCATGGGTTACGACAGATTTCAAAAACATATAATCAAAATCCCTCCATTTTTAAAAATGAAATTTTGGTTGAAACACCCGCCTCATAATGTTCTGCTTCTGCAGCTAACAAAGTCATCACCATTCATAAACCACGGAGCTGATAATTTGCAAATGTTTCCCTGGGGACAATTTTCTGCCCAATTTCAAGTCATCAAAACACAACAGTGCTGCTCTGAAAGTTATTTTTCATACCAAATTGAATCCAATGGCTGGATAAATGGTAGGAAAATGTGTTTGAGCGTTGAGCTTTACCTTTCCAAGAAGCTGGAGTGGCTGGAAGAGTCTGATCCTCTGGAGCGCCACTTGTAGTCAGTGTGATCCAGGTGGGGGTTATAGTCTGTATCAGAAAAACAAATAAACAGACAAACAAATAAATAAATAAATCATACTGGCTTGTACATACAACATGCTTTGGGGGAGGAGTTTTATAAGCCCCCTTAGGTTTCTTTCTCTCCCACACAAATTTATGTTTGAGGCCGGTATTCTTTATGTCTTTCATTTTGTGCAAATCAAACTTTCAAATCATACCAAACCATCTTATTTTCTGTCACTTCTTCTAGTCCCCTGTCTGCCACTATAATGGACACACAATACTTCCTTGTATTTTTCCCCCCCTTCAGGCTTCCTATCCCTCCTTACCTCTGAAGTTGATGGGTGTGGTGCTGGCGCTGCCCTGGCAGGCTGTGGCTTGGACAGGATCGGTGGTGTGGTAGCCCGTGCGAGCAGCCCTGGATATGGCGCCCCACTTGGAGATAATGGGCCCCTCGCCAAAGGGAATGATAGGATCCTCGTCTTTCAGGCGGCGGTAGGGGTCCAAGGAATGCAGCCATCGCTTCCCTACACCGCTACCACTAACACAGCTACCTCCTCCCCCTCCGTTACTGTCCAACTCCTGGGTGAAAAAATATGGAACCGGTTAGTCACACATCCATACGCTAACACAGGCATACATTAGTACAAAAAAAAGTAACATGAAAAATGTGTATGTATGTCAGTGATAAAGATGCACTGATACCACTTTTTGGTATTCGTATTGATTGGTACAAATTACTGACGTTTTCCCTTCACAGTGCAGGCTTGGACCATTAGTTTGGGATTACTTGACAAAATTATTGTCATAATTATTGTTATATCTGTCTTTTTCCCAAAAGTGGAGAAATAGAGGCTTCTGTACGCCAAAAATGCAGAAATTCAGAACAGTTGGCTTTTATTTCTGACTTATTACGCAGGGATTTTGGTACTGGATTTTAGTCATGGGTAAAATCTCCAATCTGATACATCCCAGTGCATCTTTAGTCTGTGCATACACACAAGATGTGCGCACACATTTCAGCAAGTGCGCACGGGCTTGTGCATGTGGGTGTGTGATGACTCTCACCGAGTGCTCTGAGCAGGAGTGAGCTGAGTTGTGTGTGAGTGTTTCAGGCTCAAAGGGGCTGATGCAAGGACCGATGGTGCCACAGGACCACGGAGAGTAATGGGCTAAACTCTCCTCACCTCTGAACCTGCACCCAACACACTGCCCGCCGCTGCTCTCCACATGCTGAAAGACACACAGATTTTGGAAACAGTCAGACACCACAGTGACACAAAGTCCTGCTTCTCTTGTTCCTAGATCTTCCCAAAGGTCTTATTTAATGAGACTTTAGTTTAAAGATGATTTATTCTCAAAAATAAATTCAGATTCCCTATACAAACAAACAAAGCTTTACTCAACTGAAAGTCTGACTCACTTCTTGAGGTCTTTGTTTTTCTCACAAACACACACACACACACACACACACACACACACACACACAAACATACACACACATCAGTACCATGATTGTGCATTGCTATGATATCTTCCTCCACAGTTGCTAAGCAACTATCTCCCACTTACATAGCATTGGACACAGCAGCAGCATGGCTTTTGGGATAGAAATTAAATCTAACACATTTACAGACGCTGTAAACTACATAAACATTTTATTACTCTCAGTTTTAGCCGGTTGCAGTGAACGTACAGCCGAACGGGCATTACACCTTTCACTATCATATCTGTGATCACTATTTGGCATGACATAGTACCTTCTAATATACTATAATATACTACGAGGTGTGTTTACGTTTATGTGTATTGTCTTGTTTTCTCTCCATACTTGCAGAGCTATGCCTTTTCTCCCTGTGTCAAGTGATGAATTCGCACTCACTGACATAGTTATGCACACACACACACACACACACACACACACCTCTGTTCCAAAGTCAATAGTAAAGATGGGAGAGGACTGCGAGGGTCTGCTGGCGTTGTGATGGTGGTGATGATGGGTCCACTGTTCCTGCTTTCTTCTGAACAGATCCTCGTAGCCGAGAGGAACACGACCATAATCCTGATGAAGGAGGGTCAAAACGGACAACGTGAGAGAATGAAAACAACAATAAGAAGAAAATAGATTGTGAAGTGAAATCAACATTTCAGTGACCAGAGCCATTCAGTACACGATCAAAGTGAGACTGATACCACCAGCCCACTCAGGCCCCGTTCACATTAGCATCCCGGGGCCCGACAGCTGAAGTTTTTAGTCGCGGTTTGTACACACACATACAAGTTTAGAGGACCTGAATGCCTGCATGTGAACAAGTAACAGGACTCGCGTATGTATTTTTATATCCATCTCTGCACACCAGCTCCTGGTTGTCAAGTCCGGTTTCTATCTGTACACACACAGCCGGGCTCATCTGCATATCAGCTAGAGTCACCTTTGGTTGGCCCTGCCTGCCTCAAGCAGCCTCAGTACAAGCAGTTGTCAGTCTGGTTAAAAAATCATGCTAAGTATGAAATTGACTGGATTATGAGGAGAAACAACTTGTATTGAGCTCTACTGTGAGCAGGAGTCCAATTCGGGAAATAACTTTGACTCCCAACTTGACCTTCCTAACAGGAAAAAGTTTGTAATTAATGGAGAGTTTGGACAAATGGCTTTTCAGTCATGTCTTTTTTTTTAGATTATTTTTGGGGCATTTCTGCTTTATTCGACTGTTATAGTGGAGAGAGACAGGAAAGGCAGGGGAGAGAGAGGGGCAAGACGTGCAGCAAATGGCCTGTGCTCGGATTCGAACCCAGGACACAGGGGTGAGGTCTCAGCAAGACAAGTGGTGCGTGCTCCACAAGAGTTAAGGGGCTTATTGTCTTTAATCTACTCTCTGGAGCGGTCAAAGGAGATCTGTCTGTAGATGCGGGACACATTATCACCCTATGTGCAAGTAAGCATACAGATTGTGAAAGCAGCCACATATCTAAGGAGGTTTAATTATTTACAGTTTTCAACTCCGATTCATTTTCAGCGTTATTCCATGCCTATCTGCCCACAATTTTATCTACATACATTTTGTCCCACATTGCAAATGCTTAAGCAATCCTGACACACTGCATTGTCTCAAGGAGATGACTGTGTGTTGCAGAACTCAAGCTGACCATGATTTGGAAGACGAAGTGAAAAAAAGAGAGAACGGGGTGGACAGGGGGAAGCAGAGACATATTTGGGTGAGAAGTGGGAGGACGATGGAGGAGGTGGAAGCTATACTGAAGCTCTGAGGCGAGCAGGGAAGGTAGAGGTGAGATAATATGTGGGTGTAGACAGAGAGAGAGAGAAGGAAAAGCTGCTGTAAAGTATGCACCAATGAAGACAGTTTGGGTTAGGTTCAGTGTAAGGCAAAGCAACATCAATTACATACGATAATCCTTTTATTAACTGTGTCTATTTGCTTTAGGATGACTAAAGTGAATAACTGGTGGGAGTCATTTATTCAGTACAGAATCTGCTTCTAATACTTTCAATCATCATACTCTGGCCTGTTCTGTTTCTCACTTAGTGCTAAACAATTACTAAGAATTAACTAATCGAATCTACTAATCAACTGATAAATTAACTGATTACAAAGAATTATAACAGATTATACTAATATATATCTAATATTTGCTGTTTACAACTTCACAAATGCGAAGATTTGTTTGCTACTCTCCATTTCAATATTATAAACCCAGTAAACAATTTTAAGACATTACTTGTAACTTACAACTGGAATTTGTCACGTTTGACATTTAACAGACTAAACAGTGGATCAGTTATTATATTTTAATCATTTTTAATCATGATTGAAGTTATTGTGAGTTTGTGTCCTGGTGTATTTTTACCCACCCTGTGTAGCCCTGTCCGGTGTTCGGCCCCAGAGCAATAGTTGCTATCTAGAGAGTTGAATCTCTCCCTGAGTGGAGGCTGGTAGACAGAGGAGTGCAGCACTTCTGGGGGCAGTGAGTTACTCCGCGCATCTTCTCTGTGGTACAGCTGCAACAAAAATAATAGTAACAATCATAATAAGATTACTCAAAATACACGGAACCATAATTAGCATGATGAAAATAAAGCTAAACCTAAGTCTCACCTGAGGTCTCCATACTCTCCTGCTGTCATACAGGGGAGCGTAGACACCATGTGCCGGGGCCAGGGGCCCGTACTGAGGCTGCCCTGGGTGGGAATGGTAGGGAGGAGGTCCCATCCGTTCTCTAGGTGGCGGGTAAGCAGAGGAAGAGGACGACGAAGGATGCGGCGCTTGAGGATCGTTAGCGTAGGATGATGGTGGAGGGCCAATGGAAGGCGGCAAGGAGGATTCTGGGACATTGGAAGATCTGAGGAACCGAGCCATGCAGGGCTTGTGGGAGGGATGGAGAGTGGACGGGTAATAGGAACCTGCTGGAAAGGAGAAGGAGGAGAGGACAGCAGGACAGTCGAGGAAATGGTGGGAGAAGGGTGAGAAAAGGAGAGAGAGCAAGAGAAGAGAGGAGAAGGAACAATCTCAGTTGCAAGAAATAATTCCAGTTCTTCTGCCACAACACGTGCAACCACAACGTGACGCGCATGTACTCACAGGTCGGCTGGTAATGTGCCGCATCATACGCAGAGTGGGGCTCCTGATAGTAAAGCTCTGACGCCTGAGAAGGATGTGGCGGTCGCAGCAGGAACTGGCCGTGTTTGGGCAAAGGAGCGCCACAATCCCCACGCCGGGCAGCTGTCAAGGGAGATGACGTGGAGGAGTGGCTGACTGGAGTCCTGGGAGGAGAGATGGGCTTCCTGATGGACAGAGGGAAGAAGGATGATGAGGGACAGAGTGGGAGAATGAAAGAGCAGAAAGTCTGATTATTGTCTGATTACAAACACAAGACAAGAATGAATATTAGTGTGATTGCACAGAACAAAGGCCAACAGTGGAAGATGTGTGAGGATCAACGCCGGAGTGAATGAATGGTCTTACTGTTCCATTGACCCCGAGCCGGCTCGACCGGTGCCAGACAGCCCGTTGGACCCATTAGCCCCGTTTGATCCATTTGGTACCGCTCTCTTAATTTCCTCCATCATGTCAGCCCCTCTGGAGATGAGCTGGGGGTGAGACAGGACAGGGACCCCCTCTGAATAGGGCGGTCCCTGCATTCTCCCCTGCCCCCTTTACACCCTGCCCCACGCCCACCGGCACATCCGGCGTGTGGATGCTTCCCTCTACGGTCAAGGTTTTACCCAGAACCCCCTGTGCCAAAGGGAAGGGACGGCCCGCGTTGCTGATCTTCTTGTTCCTAAGTCTGAATCTGGACAGAGATGGTGGGGGAGACAGAGAAGAGATTTGGGAGGAATGAGTGTTGGAACATTGCTTACAGGACTGCATAGCTCTGGGTGATTTGGACAAAATGAAATATCACAATATTTTTGACTGAATACCTTGATATTTATATTATGTTGATATTGTATGGACGGTTATTGGTGCTTTCACAAAATATTTAGCCTGAGAGATTTTTGATTTTAGAAAAAGTCACGGACAGCCGGAAGAGTCTAATAAGTTCAGAGAATTGCTTTCCTTTACTGTAATACAGCCTTTGAAATCATGAAAAGACAACACTTATGTCATCCTAAATCAGATATCTAGTCTTACATCATGATACTAACATAAAATCAATATATTGCACAGCCCCAGGACTGCACATAGGTAAGTGTGTGCAATAATACTATAGCAGGAGCTTTCCTGTGTTTCCGAACCCCACAGGCAGAACAACAACGGTGATTCAAATTTGTGTTTTCGTAACACTGAAACTAGCTTGACGAGCTGAGACTATGACACGCTTGTTCATCAGTTTCAGTTTGTCCTCCCACTGTTTTGGAAAAAGTGGTTTATATGACTGATATTACCACTGCACGTGAGCTGGTTTGATTTTACATCCAACCCAGGCCAAACAGAATTATTTTCTTCTGCATGAATCGTGGACACAGTGAATGGTTTATTTTTCCTGTGCGTGTGCTTGTCTGTGTTTGTGCGAGTTCAAGCGCTCACTTACTTCTCTAGCTCATCCTGTGTGTGTGCAAATGTACAGTTGGTTCCTCTGGGACAGCCACCCTGCTGGCGGAGGTCTCGACACATACTGGTCTTATACTTGCTGTTGGCTTGGGGCTGAGCAGGGCACAGACACAATACACATTTAGAAAATTGTGCATAAATAGCCACCATCATATGAACATAAATACTCCACATTTCATATATTTTTGGATAATAACTCTTGGGATGACCCCTAATTTCCCTCCTTAGCTCTTAATTTTACTTTTCTCAGCACATCACAGTTGCAGCTGTCATTATGAAAATTACAAATGCACTATGACCCTAATATTTGCCCTAGTTATTATCGGTTGGCTCTTAACCAGACTGAGACGAGAGTCATTAGCTTTGCTCCATCAAAGTGAAAATAAAAAACAAACGTCACAGCAACTCCGAAGCTGTCTTAATTACACAATGTATATATGTGTATTTTTGGCATTAAAAAAGATAAGGTTTGAGGTTTAGGGTTTATTTTTGGGCTGACAGACAAGGCCTAAGATGAAATGGGCTCTGATTGGCTGAAACTTTTGGCTCCTGTCAAATGATGAACAGTAATTTAGCTTATAACACAAGTGATCTTCAAATGAGATGCATATAGAAATCATTTCTTCTCCTTGTTTCTGTGTTTTCTGCTGCTGCAGCCACGAGGGACAAAGTGTTTTACAACCAAAAACATCTCATCTACCAGCACCTGGATGGGGCAGGTGAACTTCTCCTCCCATGATAGTCATTCTTCATTATTCTACAGTACACTTTTCCAGGGCAAAAATAAGGTTTATGATCCCTCTCATATGTAACCCACCCAACAAAATCTCATTTCATCACATCAGTGCACCTGTGGAGTGTCGTGGCTCTTCTTGCTGAAGTTCTGGATGAATTCCACCAGTCCGTGAACCACCAGCTTCACGGCCAGCATGACACTCTCCAGCTCCTCCCACGACGGTGGTGGTGCATCTACACACAGATTAACGACAGTGGACAGATAGAACAGCACGGGTCAATGCAGCCAGTACATGTCTGTTGTGAAAGGGCTTTCCAAAGAATTCCTTAAGGAGGCTGTGCAGTCGTGCTGCAGGGATGTAAGTGGGACTTCTAAAGTGGCAGCATCTCTACAACAAGCAAATGACTCCCACTGCTATCTATCGAACTGTCTTTTGGACAACGCGATGTGGAGAAAAATGCATACCTGGATTGTGGTCTATGTTGGCTAGCAGCTCTAGGTGTGGTCTAAGGCTGGTGAGATTGGCAGGGTCTCCTGTCCTCTGGAGAACGATTGTCAGTTCCTGGACACTTTTAGCAAACGACTCTGGAGACTGCAACTGGAGTCGAAGATAGAAACAGACAGAAGCCGGAGAGAGATGAAAAGGGAGAAAGGGAGCGAAAGAGCAAGAGAGAGAGAAAAGAGATACAGGTCAGCCTTCCATCAAAAAAAGGAGTAGATGAATGTATAACCACAAAACCTGGCTAAACCTGAAAACTGGCACTCTCAGCATGGCTTTCTTATCTGAGGTCAGTAACTTCAAAATACATACATTCTGTGCTCCTGTTGTCCACAGTGTTTCAACATTCAAAATTTGAAATTCCCCATGTGGTTTTATCAGATAGAAGTGCCAAAAACGAGGCAAAACTAAATTCCCCAGTATTAATTTCATGAATTGGAACAGTACCTTGTCAATGATGGACTGCATGTGTGACTTGTGCACCAGGTCTCCGTACAGCAGAGAAGACCACTGTTCAGGTGAGATCCGCAGGCCGGCCTCCATGGCAATGTGCACAATCTGAGCATCATGTTCCCTCCGCAGAGCTTCGTACGTGCGAAACTCCTCCTTCAGCTGCATCAGTGACGAGTCCTCATCACGCTTAGTCACCTGAGGGAGACGAGAGGACGGAGGAAGGAGAAAGAGAGGATATAAGAGTGTGAGAGGCTGGACGAGGCATTTAAACTGAGAGAGGGAAGAGTGACAAGAGACAGCAAGACAATCTGCCCACAAACTTGTTACACAGTGACGTCACATTTACAATATTTGTTAGGAACATATATGCTGCCGTCGACTTAATTTTTATGCAAACTTTTTAAATAAAGAATTGTGTGCTGAATAGGATTTTGTTTTTGTTCATTCTATCGAAAAGGTATCAAGAATTGTGAAATTTTACTGGTATTGGTATCAGTTACCAAAATTATGTTTTTTGTGGCGTCACTTATCAAATTATCAATTATCAAACTTTGCCAATCAGTCAGTTTGTCCATACTTGGTGTCTTCAGACTAAGAAACTCAAACTCAGATCAGATGGAGGGAGTCCCCTCCTCTCAGAATCTGCCCTATGAGTAATCATCATAAGACACCAACACACACTGTCAGTTATCAGTTAAAAAATGTGCAGGCACAGCAGTCACAAAGTTAAAACTGAAAGCAGACACATGTTGCTGTCTGCCTAAAAAAAACTTTGTTTTCCTGTCTGTGTCTGGTCCTCTGCCCTGTTAGGCAGAGCGGTAAGAGCAAATTTAGACTGCTGTTACATCATGGGAAGATAGCTGGCATTTCTGCCATACCAGCCATGACTATCATCCTTACACACTGAATGGCATTTTCCTGAGCATAACACACACACACACAGACACACACACAGAAGCAGAGATGCAAAAAACACATCCACTAAAGCCCATATTCCTACTATGAGAATGCCACTTTATGATATGTAAGAGAGCAATCTTTTAGGGAGAGATAGTGAAAAACCGTTATGTCACTGTGGGCCATGTTGTCGATTTGGAGCACAAGCCACTATTACTGAGATAATTAAAGAGTAGCCATTTGAAACAGTGAGCAGCACTATGTGCGGATGTGGTGAAGCAATCCATGGTGGCAAATGAGGGTCTATTTAAATATTCCACATTAATCAGGTCATTCACTCATTTGACGCTGCATTCACCAAGACTGGAATCCAGACCATGTGGATTCAACCACGATACAATTATGTTGAATGAAATTGGACAAAATTTAGAGGAGAGTTTTTTTTTCCGTTTGTTCTCTCATGTAATGTACCTGCAAATGTTTGTGTGCTCGACTGCCTCGAATGCTTGTTGTCAAATGTATGTTTGTTGTGATTGTGTGTAAGTGAGTCTGGATGTGTACTGCTGTCTTCTTAACTTTTAATTTTTTCTGTTTAGCTCCTATCCCCTCCCCTCAAGAGCCTCTCCCTTTTGTCAGGCCAGCATTGAAAGTAAGAATTTGTTTTTAATGATTTGCCTGGTTAAATAAAGGTTAAATAGAACAAATAAATAACTAAAGTCTCATTTTTCAAGTTTGCTGGATCAGTAAAAGTACATATTTGACATTACTGCATCATATTTGATTCTACACAACGCATATTCCAGTCTTAGTGGATACAGTTAAGATTTGTGCTCTTGGGACAGTAGTAAACTGAGGGAGTTTTGTTCATTTTGACATAGTCAGTGTCTGTATTTTAAATGGAGTGGGATGAAGTTGTCCTTGAGCGCTACTCACGGATCAGTTTTTTGACTCGAAAACAATGCTGACTGAATTCCTTTTCAAATTAAGAGTTAAGGTTAATGTTGATTAAGGTTACAGTTACATTACATAGCAAAACAGTAAGGCTAGGTAACTAAAACAGTTTGATTCAAGTAAAATGTTGGTCATGGCAAGAATTAAAATGCATTTGGGCACGTGATGTGTTTGTGAGTGAGTGAGCATTTGTGTGTCTGTGTGTATTTATATATGCTCACATTAATTGCAATAAGGCCAAGACAGTGCCATATGCAAACCACAGGGGCTGCAGATTTTTTCATAAAGGTAAAATGTGTGACAAAACACAGTTGTAAATAAAGTATTATGGCACTCCAGCAATGTCTTGACCTACAAATTGTATTTTCCAGATGTAAGAAAGCAAAAATCACCCCAGGATAATTTAAATAGTTTTTTTCAGTGATAATGAAAATTAGAATGCAAAAATGTTTCCAACTGTTTGTATTCCCACTGAAATCATTAATCATATCCCAGTATCTGCAAAATTTATCGCAATATTATTGTTTTTTTTCCATATCATGCTGCCCTCACACACACGTCACAATCTCTATGCCCCTGTACCTTAAAGCAGGAAGCCCTGTACAGCAGCTGCACCACATGGCCTATGCTGGTTTTGGAGGCCTGGGGGAACCGGGCTTCCAGCTTCTGGACTACAAACAAAACCAGCACCTTCCTGGACAGAGCTGAGCCATCCTCCAGAGCCAGTAAAACCAGCTTCAGTGCATCTTCTTGCATAGCTGATGAAGAGGAGGCAGAGGGAGAGAGGGAGAGAGGGAGGGAGGGACGTAGCCACAGGGAAAATGACAGAGGCAGAGGGAAAGGGAATGAGGAGGAGTGAAGAGAAAATCACACAGAGAAATAATTCAACACACACCCATTTGGGAATATACCTGAATGCAAATACTGCAAATATGTATGACAGTTATTCTTTCTGCCACGTGAAGAGGTAATCATAACCAGGTGTCCTCAGTCTCTTAAACGAACTCTTTCTGTTATCACACAGAGAAACAGAGTTTCTCGGTCAGAATCTGCCCTAAGAGTAATCATCACAGGACACCAGGTCAGATCACTTTTTTTGTTTTGTTTTGTTTTTTCCTGAATTTTGTTTGTGTAATCTTAGATGTTTCAGAAGACAGTGACACGATGACGAGTTCCAGTACAGGCTACCAACTCTTGTAATTTCATGTGCAGAACAATCTGGCCAAATAACAGTTTTATTGCAGCAAACTGTAATAATATGATGACTGTAACTCCAACAGGCTGCGTGGGGGGCAGTATACTGAATGAACAATAAATCAAATAAACATGCATTACATCAAAGTGAAACAAAATCGATATTTACAATTATGGAATAACACACAAAATATAGTGTTTGTATCTAAAATGAACAGGGTATTAGGACTTTATCTGGATTCAGAATAATGGGTAAAAATGAACCACGAGGCTCTTATGTACACCTGTGCTGGGAGAATGGCAGAAATTAGCAAATTGCATGTGAATCAGTTTGACCCTTTAGAGACCAACTATCTTCAGAGCTGTTGAGGCTTGACCCTGGTTGAACATTATTCTCTTTCTTCTTCACTTTGCATGAATATGACACACTACATTTGATAACAATGACTGTAAAAAAAAAAGCATTATTTTGCTGCTGTGTAAACGGTCTTGCCACCACATCACCCCTGAGGCTAATCAACCGTCCTGGGTCACACAGTTTTTATTTGTATCTTTTATAGGTAGCCAAAGGTTAACTCTTTGAAATTATACTGCCTGATAAAAGGTGACAACGCATAATAATGACCCTAAAAACCCTCAGTGGTTGTTTTCAGTGTCCAGGTGACAGCAGTAACCAGAAAAGCTGTCATGCCGGTGCTTAATCCTTATTTCCAGACGGCTCATGATAGAGTCTAAATCCTATTTGGGGATGACATGGATCTGCATGACAATGTGGGTGAGGAAACTGCCCAAAGATTTCACTTGGCTACACCTTCATGTCTTAGGTTCTGGAAATAACCACACCGTGCATAATGCAGTGGGGCATTTCATTTGCATTGCTTTTTTTTTTTTTTTAAAGATTATTTTTTTGCATATCTGCTTCATTTGATAGTTACAGTGGAGATAGACAAGAAAGGCAAGTGGGAGAGAGGGGATGACAGGCAGCAAATGGCCTGGGCTCGGATTCGCTCTACCAGGTGAGCCCCCAAAACACAGAAATTTCAAATGGAACGCCCTCTTGAAGCTGGACTCAGAAAGTTAGAAGAACCTCACCAACCCCGACCTAAAAAGTGCTTCTGTCTTATTTGTGTCGCATTAAATCAGTCGTTCACACAGTACTGTCCACCATCTATATGTGGACATGTTGCTGGGCGGTTTGTATGTGCAAAATACTGTGTAATATGTTGTTATCAACTGGTAGTGCTAACAATAGCCAACAATGGCTAACCTGTCTAGAACTGGTTTTCCAACTTGCTGTACTGGAACGCGGTCATCTCAGGACATCATTCCTATCTCTGACTTCTGATTTTCCGTGGTAAATGGAGTGCAGTGTAAGAATTCCTCACCAGTCTGGGTGGGTGTGGTGTCTATATCAAAACAGGGCTTTGGGTGTACGTGCACGAACATGCTGCTAACTCACCAGGCCCGAGAAACTGGCATCCCCGCGCCCGCACGGCCGCCCACAGGTTGGCAGAAAGCTGCTGGGGGTTCTGGTGCTGGAGGATCAGTTCTGTTACTGTCCGTTCCCCTAGCGACCGGCCTGCCCGCACCGCCCGCACACGCCCCTCCTCCTCCACCAGCTGGCAGTTCACCATGGTAACCAGTTTCCTCTGCATGGGCCGACTGAGCACGCTCGGACTCAGCGTCACCACGCCTGTCGTGGGAGAAGATGAGAGTTCTCGGGTCAAACACAGGAACCTGGAAAATCTGAACTTCATCACATTAAGAACCTTTACTGTGACTAAAAATAAAAGGATCTTTAAATTATCTTTATTTCTTACCACAGAATGTTATCTACACTGTTTTTTTCTCCTTGTTTGTGGAACAAGAAGAGTGACAGTTCCTCTTTTCAAATCTGAAAAGCTTTAGACAATGTGATCCCACTACACAACAGGGACAAAGGGACGTTTAATTGCCAAGTTTACAGACAGATAAGAAAGACATGCCTACAAACCTCCTACCTAGAATGAACAGCAAGAGTGACAAGGCCAAGTCTGTTGAAACCAGCTATAAAGCTCCTATAACAGTATGACAGGGGGATTTAAAGGCATCCCCATGGAAAACAATGGATGACGCTTGCAAGGTTTATTATGCATCTATTCCCCCTAGACATTCTCTCCGACGCTATCGCTCTCTCACAAAGCTGGTTCATGCTTCACATACAAGCAGACGCGACAGAGTGTGCACAGTTGAAATTGTGCAATTGAGGCCAACATGGCTGGGTGCATTGGCATTGCATGTCAAGTCGTGCACCGCCTGAGATTGCGAAAATCCTGGATGGCAGAGCAGCACTTCCATCCAGGATTGGCTGACAAACGAGGAACTGGAACCACTGCCCGATTCTGGTGTGCTTTTTCTTGTTGGAGAATGCGGGGAGCTGAATTTTCTTGACGCTGCAGCGGAGTGCTGGAGTCTTTGGCCATGCAGTCGTCATGAGAAGCGAGAGAAGCATGAATGCCAATGAACACTGATGGCATGTCTGTAGCTGCCATGTGTCTGGCTACAACAAGCCTTATTCTCTTTGACAAACTTCCACGGGTCTAATCTCTGTTTTCTACCATAAAATACACACATAAACACACACATAAATGCACGCAGTACCTTTTGATCCACTGATAGGCTTCAGGTAGAGTGCCAGCTCCTCCACACACACCCTGCACACCTCATAGTGCTCAATCTCGGCTGCACTGCTCAGGCTCACCGGCTGGACCTCAGGGACCTAAGAGGCAAACGTAAGCATTCATAATAACACATATATACACCCAAGCAGATGCAAAGTCACACACACACACAGAAACCAATTTTGCGCTAGCTTTTCTTGCTTTCTCATTCTCTCACATATTTATCCCCCCCCACACACAAATGCATTCATTTACAAACACACACGCACACACCCATTAGTCCTGGTATGAGGTGAGGACATAAATATACACTCTGCCTCCTCACCACTCGACCTGATGTCTCATTCAAGGCTCTCACACACACAAGTACACATCCACATGCAGTTCACATCTTTCTCTTCTACACTGGTGCTGATACGGAATCGTGACGTTCACATTCACGCATCTCCCTTCCCCGCCCTCTCACCTGAGCTCCCACCAGCTGCAGCAAGGCGCAGTTGACCGGCAGCAGGTCAATATCGGTGCTGATTGGTGTCTGATCAAAGGGGCAGGCCTTGCGGTGCAGCTTGTGCAGGCAGGTCTTACACACCGTGTGAGAGCAGCCCAGGCTGATGGGCTGGTGGCCGCTGCTGTCAAACTCATTGTAGCAGATGGGACAGGACAGGAACTCTGTCCACTGGGCCGCCTGCACTGGCATCCTGCCACCACACCACTGAGGGAGGCGCCGCGGAGCTCAGGGGGAATGCATGACAACGTGCCCCAACAACCACTCGTGCTCGCCAGCGCCGACAGTGACTGCAAAGGGGGGGAAGAGAAAGACACGATTGTGTGACTGACCTTTCAACGTTTCTGTAAAACAGCACAGCAGTGTTGCGATCCTGTGCAGCTCAATGGCTAGAGCATAACACCATGACATAGTTAGTAGATGCCTTTACTAACATTACTAAAAATGTTTGCCTGGCACTGAAAAAAATGTAATGGCCCTTTAAGACACGTTACATAATCCACTTAATGCCATATAAATCATATTAAATATCATACGGATACCAAACCATAATCATTCAGAGTGCTTAACTATCACTATAATCACGTACACTATGAGGTGTCTTTTATGAAGTGCATGGATTAATAGTTAAGGTTATTTATAGCCTATTGCAAAATTACATGTGCACACTACAGCATTTCTGTGACAGGCTGCAGGCCGTCACCTGCCCTGAGAGTCAACAAAACTTCTGCTGTAACACATTATCAACGCCAGTCAAGAGCTATGCAATTTACATCAGATTTACATCAAATTCATCTAAAATTACGTCTAGCTTCAGCACTAATGATAAGCACTAATAAATATTACTGTTAAGAGTGTTTGCATAACAGCGTGCATGGTGTCCAGCAGGTAATTCTTGCAACATTAGCATTAAGTTTAATCACTTAAGCAAGAGGCATTTGCCTAAAGTACACGGACACTTTTCAGCTTCCCTCTCAGCATAAAAATCATAAATTTCTTTAATGTGGGCAGTAAAAACTCTCTCTCTCTCTCTCTCTCTCTCTCTTGCCAAATTCTCAATCCAAATTGCATTAACAGGCATGCCAACAAGAATTTCCTGTCAACATAATTCATAAAGCCTATGTCTACATGTGACTCATCTAATTGCAAACATGGGATTACTTTTGGAAAGGATATTTTGCGAAAGAGCGTGCCAAAAGATCAAACAACAACTTCTCAAAATGTACTCCACACTTTTCGATTGCCTATCATAATGTGAGTGGGACTTGGTAAAGAGTCGGCTCATCATGAAAGAGGTGTTGCATGTATAAACTATTAATAGTAGTCCTATTGATCATATTGGTATTTCTCTTTATGGGCAAAACAAGTAATCGAGTAACACTTGATAACAATGTTCCTTAACAAATGCTTAACAAAGTATTCATCGGTCTACAAATATTTCTGTAAATCTTCTTTAATATTTACAAGCACCTAACATATATAAATAAAGCAACAATCATTTGCATATGTTTACTTATTTGTAAAGACTTTACACCACAGATTAAACTATGTGCTTCCACTTTACGAAGCATTTTGATCAGCACTCTGATCGATGTCAGAATACAAAAACTGCAAGATAATCCGTAAGAAAAGTCATGATAATAATAATTACCTCTAGGAGAATAAAATAAATAGGGATCTAGGAATGGCTTCCAGCTGAAGGGAGTATGGAAGTCTTATCTGAGTTCAATCAGTTACAGAGAATAATCTTGGCTACTGCTCTGCTTTCCAAGCAACAACAAAACAACAACAACAACAAGGACATACATTCATCTTGGGCTGAATCATTATAACACTGCATCAGCCAATCAGCGAAAAGACAATTAATAAACGCAGACATGTCCTAGTCGTCTGTGGCAAATGAGCTTATGACAGATAAGCCGAAAACTAACATCTTGTTTAAAGGAAAACGTGCCAGGCCAAAGGCTTTGTTTATGCCAACTGTTCCTTAGCATCTTGAACAACGGACTCTTTCTGGCTCTCTGCAAAAAAACAAAAAAAAAGCTGACCAGGGCAAAACGCTGCACGGTGAGACAGAGAAGTAGAAATGCTTATTTATCACTTGGACAGATAACTAATACAAGCCAAAAACCCACAAAATCCACAGATCAGAGTTAGTTTTCTTGCTTTTTAGGTGCCTTTATTTTTTTGAGTATTTTCTCAAGGCAGTAATTTCTCTTTTAGTAAAGTATGTTTTAAGTAGGTTTTGTCAAAGATTTGACATACCAAATTGCAAACCAGTTATATATTTTATTTTAAATATTTCAAAAAAAAAAAAAGACATAACACCACTCAAAAATCATTAAATGTGGATGAGTTTAGTTCACAATGGAAAAAAAAAAAAAAAAAAAGTTTGCCTGGGTGTTGTCTGGCCAGTTTCATGGCCATGTTGGTTGACTGAATAACCAATAGCAAAAAAAAAAAAAAAAAAAAAAAAGGAAGAAGGAAGAAAATAAAAAACACAAAAGAGAAGAAAAAAGATGGCAGCATCAGCACTGTACTGACTGAGAGTAAATAATAACCGAGGGAGATTTTAATCTGGCCTCTTTAATATTCTGCGTTACACATGGGATAAAACACACTTGGTATTAACACTGCCCACTGAAACTGATGAAAGTGCAAGTGAATGGGAGAGTAAAAATGGGTTGGGGAAAAAATGGAGTTGGTGAATGAGGGAAACCATAAATAGGGTAGGGAAACTCAGTTACAGTAACCAGATCCAAGTCGGCTCCCCAGCCCTGACTGGTGGCCTTGGCCTGGATTTGCATCTCTGAAAACACTGAGCGCGTTGGCGAAAACAGAAAAGAGGGATGATCTCTGCACAAAGCCACCATAAAAATAACAGGCCCATCCACGCACTGCTGTGTTGATACAGCACATACATGACTTTGTTTAGGCCCATTATTTGTTCTCAATTGCAAGACCACAAGCTTTACATTGCATGATAAAAGGCTGTATGCAGTACGCTTCATTTTTAAGGAACAGTGACTAGAACTCAGTGCATTTAAAATAGGCTTCTTTTTCACTTTTACACGAGATGAGGTTACGACAGAAAGTTTACTTCTGCTTAAATAAAACTTCCTCAAAAACAACAACAACAAAAAAACAGTGCCTCAGCAGGATACTTGGACACTTGTATTAGATGTATCATCCCTTCAGCTATAAACTATAAAACACCTTAGACAAACACACACACACACACACGCACACACAGATAGAGGGAGAGAATCCAGTCTTCTCAGCAGCAGCATAATGATTTCTTGACAAAATGTTTGTGCTCATCCAGTCAGTGTTACACAGGTCCAAAGCCTCAACCAGAAAACAGCTGGTGCCATCTTAGCGAATCCATTCAAGTGGATTCAGAGATGCAATCGAAGAACTCACACGCGCGCCACACACACACACACACACACAAAAGAAAGCACCTCACCCAACTCACTCAACCTGTATAATCACTCTTCAAATCTGTATTAGTTACACTTTGTGTGTGTGTGTGTGTGCGCCCACATCACCATGCAGCCTACATGCATATGCGCAAAATAATATAGCCATTAACGGAAAATTACTTTGTATTTAGACAATATTTACAAGTTTTTCGATGCACCCTGTACAAAGCAGCGAGTTTACTAGATATGATCTGAGTTTCGGGGCTATGTAAACATTTCAAAAAACAACAAACAAGCAAAAAGGTCTGTTTACAAAATGGACATGCAAAGTAACAAAAGTCTAACTGAGGGAGAAGAGAAGAGGAACCATTACGCACGCGTTGTTCTCGCCTTATCACCACATGAACTGAAACTTTCACAACTAATTTGCATGAGAAAACATGTCATTCCGGAACTCAGACTTCGCCCTACCAGCCTGTTACAGTGCCCACTCCTTCATTATTCCGCTCACTGCGTAACGCACCTTCCAACCCGCCCGGAGCGCGCGGTGCCCGCGGTGCCTCCTCGCCCTCGTGGACAGCTCCCGCGCTGCTCCCTCGCGTCATATTTCCTTCCGCGAGGAACCCAAATATAACACCGATTACGGCGATTGTTGCCCATTAACGGCCGAGCCGCCCTTCCACAGAGGAGCGGGGTGACGCTCATGTGATGAAACGCGCCTGAGCTGCGGGTTCATGCGGGTCTGGGGAGCAGCGGGGCCGAGGAGCTGACGCGCCTGCACAAAGCGTCCGGCTGAGGACCGAGTGCTGCCAGGTTTTAGGGAGCGGGTGCGGACTCACAGGGCAACAGCAGCAATGATTCACGGGGCTTGACGAGTCACGCCGACAGCCACCTGTTCCTGCTCTGAACAACTGCTACATCCTGTTTTTGCTGAGAGCCTGAAACAGAGCATGACCACCATGCCCTGGCTGCCAAATTCATGTTATCAAAGATAATAAGTTGGATAAAAAAATTAAAAAAAAATATGCGTTTATTCTATCAGGCCCTGTTGGACTAAATAAATCAGGATCAGCCCATCACACTGTGTAGGAGAAATGAGTAGAGTCACGTTTCTATGTGCAAAATTATTCCAGTGGTGCATTTTCACTGTGTGCTGCTTGCACGTATGAATACACACACCCACGCTCGCCAGCATGACTTACACACAAAGTATTTCCCCATGCTTACGCTTTTTAGGTGAAACTTAACAACTGCATGTTTTCTGAGACCTCTGCGTGACCTTAAGGTCTTAGTGTTTTAAGGTTTTGGTGATTTACTCTTCTGTGTCTTTTAACCTGTTCCTATATGATTTAATTAATCAGTGTATTTGTATTTGCTTATGGTATAGTGATTTTGTATTGTTTCTACTGCATTCTACTGTTACTGCTATTGTATTGTATTGCATTTTATTTTATTCTGCAGCACTTTGGTCAACTCTAGTTTTTAAATCTACTTTATAAATAAACTTGACTTGATTTGACTGGTCAAGCACAAACACGCTCACTCTCTCTCTCACACACACACACGCACAAAGCCTCTATACACACACGAGTCTTTGGCCGTCATAGTCTTGTGACGAGGAGAGCGCGTGCAGCACACACCACAACTTCCTCCTCTCAAGACTCCCCTCCCTCGCTGATCGTTTTCAAAAAAGGAAACTGACCATTTCTCTGTTTGCTTTCTGCTTTCCGGTTTGTTTACACTCTCAGCCCGTGTAGAGCACACTCTCGGTTGTTTTACGGCGCATGAACACAAAAGGGAGTGTGTCATTTTCGTGCACATCATGTTAATCTTTAACACAATCCGTTGAAGACATGTTAACAGCAACACCCCCCCACAGATGCTGAAATGGGACCTTGAGCTTAACAACAAAAACAGAGAGTTGTTGTGGTGGCCTGATAAACAGCCAGTATATTAGTGGGACGGTCAAGCGCCGGGTGAGAAGTACATTTTGTCTTTGCAGCCAACAGTTGGCGAGCTATCATCTGGCTCAGGACAATCAGTCCTCACTTGGCCCTCAGTGAAGGGGGTGGGCATCTGGAGTTCCCTTTAGTGCATCTATGTGTGTGTGTGTGTGTGTGTGAGAGAGAGAGAGAGAGAGATTTCTTTGCCTGTTGTGTCTGTGTCGGCCTGTATATCTGTTGCTCTATCTGTGTTTCTGTCCATGCTTGTGCTGTGTCAATCTGTGCCAACTGTCAATTTGCAACTGCAGCTGACATATTTCTGTAGGCCCACAGGAGTGAGCACACACACACACACACACACACACACAAACACACACTCACACCCCATCCCCCAGTATCTAAGTGAGAAGTGTCGGAGATAGCGTACAAAGAAGATGACTAATCAATCTGTGTGAAGTGGAAAACAAAGAGTTTTTTAAGTCAATATCTGTAAACGACTGCTCAGTTATTACAAACGACAGAAGTGTGAAGTTGTACAAACGACTGACATGACAGATTTAACTGTCGACAGCAACAAGATTCGACGGTTTGATCAGACCGTGTGTGAACGTTGGGCTTACTGGTTCATTTGATGGACAGCCACTCATGTTCTATGACCTGACAACTGCTGAGCTCACATACACACACACACACACACATAACATTCACCTCGCAGATTACCCAAACGTGGGCATTCAGACACAGAGGCATGCACAGATACACAAACCTATTTACATTCTAACACATAAGGTAATACAAATTATAATCCCAAATAAGCAGGTATGCACACTCCCATCCACCCGCACATGCACATACACACACACACACACACTCACACACAGACACACACACTCAAACGGGGAGCATGGGTTGAACCTGAAGCCGTGGAATGTGAAGTAATTTGAGGACGTGTGTCTCCCTGCTCCTTCTCACCATCACTGTGACCCCATGTGTTAGAACACACCGTTCCAGTCTGTGCAGTGTGTGTGTGTGTGTGTGTGTGTGTGTGTGTGTGTAGGGCTGTGCACATGTATGCGTCTTGTCATTGTGAGTTCATTAGGGATCAGTCAGTTTTCCTTGGTCTCTCCACCATTAATGACCTGAGTCAGCCCGCAGTCATCAGCTTTGCGAAATGAAAGCGCTTAGAAACATACACCCGGCAGCTAAGTTTGCACATCACTCAGGAAGAACATCAACATAAACAAGCACCCAGTACGGCTGCATAGAAAACATTATGATTCATTTTACTGCGGTATGCACCTTCAAACTTTCTGACAACTTTGATCACTCCTCTAAGTTCACACTTTTGTCATATAGTTCCTTAAATTGAGGAGTATGTGCAACTTTTTCTCTTGCTGTGCTGTTTTGAGATGAGCCTTTTATTCTTGAAAAAATAAAAAATAAAAAAAACCTCTGAATATAAGCCATGTAACAATTATGCACTCAAAGTAAAAAACTAATTCTGCATCCTTAGTACATGCAATGAACCGAGACCTTTTTTTCCTCACCACAGTTCTTGGACTTTTTTTTTTTTTTTTTTTTAGCACAATGTGAAAATACAATGAGCACTCAATATGGATTTTAATGAACAAAATTAGGTTTAATAACTGACCTTCCAGGTGTATACTTAGGCATTCTGTGGCTATGTTGCACAATCTTTACAGGACACTCACAAAAGCCCCATTCAACATTTTGTGTCGCAGTGGCATTAAAAAGAAAGAACCTGAATTCTAAGTCTCTTCGATATATATATATATATTTTAAAGCCAAACTATGATACAAACTGAGCCATATCCTAATAACCAAAGAACAAATCAAACCATGAAAAAGGTGAACCTTTACACCCCTATAAAAATTTTTTCGCTCTCATTTTGCCTCACTCCATTAAAGCTGTGGTATTTCTCCCAATAGATTTCTCACATGTGTACCCTCAGCACAGTACCAGTCCATCCGTAGACCAAGAATTACAGTCACCGGAAATATCCACAATTAATGCGGCTGTCCGGTGAAAACCATGTATGTCCAATTCTGATGATTTCCATGATGTTTTAACCTGATTTGAGGATTTACCTGCTCCTCTATGGGTTCAGAATGGTCTACAACCCTTGGGTTTATTAAAGGTTGCCAAAACTAATTAGAAAGAGTGAAATAGTTATAGATATAGTTATCAAGCTGAAAACAAGACTGTTTTTCTTAGCTTCTGAAAAGCTGACATTCTCGAGATACATGGTTTCCACTGGACAGCATGGCTTCATCAGGTAAGGTTTTATGTTGCAAGTTCCTCACACCATGACAATATAACCATAAGTATAAAGACAGCAATTGGAAGTCCCCCCGTGATTTTTGTTTGGAGAATAAAGCACATGAAAACTGAAATGTCACACCCACAACTCTGATGAAAAATGAAATAAACAATTTCAAGTCACATGAGTTAAGCTGATCATAATTTGAGTCACAGGAAGACACTTCATTCCTTACTGGAAACTGGATGACTCTTGCATAGAAAGCAAAAGCAATGGCATATACTCGAGTGCACAAAGTGTTTGTGAGAACAACTAAAAGCCTTGCTCCCTCTGAATTTCAGGCCAGCATTGCTGACTGTTCCTCGCAGTTTAGGAAGCAGCACAACTGGGCGGCAACAAAAGGAAATGCCTGCATCCGTGGCAGGTAAATGAAGAAAAGAAAGTTAACCTTTAACTTTGAAAACTGTCACTGCTTGTTAATCTGTAGAACGATTCCCAGCGGAGAAACAAACTCAGCGGCTACACAGCAACCTGGCAAGTATGGTCAGAAGCACTAAATAATGAACCAACGCTATAATATTCCACAAAGATTTCTACAGGGACTTGCAGTGGTCTGTGGTACTCAATAGTGAGTCTGCACTAACATCATAATATGTGACTTTTTCCCCTACAGTTTTATTACAATGGTCCTACAGGGACTCCCACTTTTGCCATGAATTCTGCATGATGTCATTTCAAATTTGTTACAAGATGCGGTAATGTCTTTATTTCTGTTCCCTGCACGTTTGTGTTTGATTGTAGAGTCAGTGTGTGGGTCTGTGTGATTATTTATTCATTATGCCCAGCATCAGTGTGTGTGTGTGTGTGTGTGTGTGAGAGTGTGTGTGTGTGTGTGTGTGTGTGTGTGTGTGTGTGG
>OMLB01027082.1:0-18198 GCA_900302555.1 Myripristis jacobus | reverse complement strand
GAAGGGCAGCCACAGAGCCCATAGGCAGCTATATAATATACTGTATCACTCCTGCGAGATGCAGTGCGCGCAAAGTGAGAGCAACTGTGATGAAGCCAGTTATGCAATGTTACTGAAGCGCCAGTCTGTTGCACTCACAGATGATACAGTTAGGATAACAGTTAGTGTCCGTTTTAAGCAGCAGGTTACACAACAGCCTCTGATTTTGACGTTGCACACAAACTTTACAATGCCAGTGACACATTTCAGACTTAACGTGATATAAATAATGGCTGTGTGAACACTTGAACTGAAACTGAAAGCTGAAACAGCCGCGCAGTCTGCTCATCTTACAAAGTCCGTTTGACAGCGACTGTGGTGTTGTTCAAAATATTAGACAACTGCACTCTATCCCTGTCCTTAAGAGGCCTAATAGCGGTCATAAACCAGTGTCATCGTCACAGTATAATCTATAATTTCATGTGCCTTTGCAGCGTGCAATAACTGAGACACTGAACTCCTTACAGAAATCCTGCAGATTTGCATTTGTTCTGTAAGCTATGGGCCTGGGACTGAATGCACAGCCTATGTGCCCTCTTACACCACAATATTCCATCATCACCAGTTGCAGGAATTGATCCATCCAGGTCCCGCTGATATAATTCATGAAAATCAGCAGCATCTCAGCGCGAACTCGTTTGCAGATGATGAATAAATTCGGCCCCGTCCAGTGAAATCAAGTAAACAGCCCTTGTTTTTAGGCCGAAATGTCAAAGGCATTGAACAGTCAAATCAAAATCTCAATTTGAGAAGCAGGAGAAACTAGTAGCGCGCACCCCTGGATAAAGTCACTTACCTCACGCACTACACCAGAACACCAGAATAAACATATTCATGGACATCCACAGGGGCGCATCGGGCATCAAAATAAAACAACATTAAAAAAAAAAATCTTCATCAGTTGCAAAACCACCGAAGCCAACAAACCGGAGAGGTAATTCTTGATGCGAAAGCGGTACGGTACGGCATTTCAGAGGATACGGATATCACGAGAGGGGCGCCTTGGTCCAATTTCGATTCATTGCCCCTCTTTCCTACAGTACGTGACATACACGTTTGCTCAGGTACAGTTAGCTACACACCCTCGGTTTGACAAACCAGAGCTCAGAGGAGATGGTGATATCGCTCCGCCGGTGTTGGTGTTCGAGCTGCGCCCCTGACGCACCGGGCTGCACAGGGCGAGCGCCGCTGCGGGATCACGCATCATTCATGTTCTGCTCAACACGCGTTTTTGCTCACATTTCTGTGGATCGTCAAAATATGTGCGCGCACGGGGGTACTATTTTAACGTTGTGAGCAAGGATAAAAAGATGTAAAGGGGCAAGCCGGAACAAGCCGCTTTTCGAGGCGTGGGCTGCTTGGTTTTAAAGGAACAGACCGAGAGGCAGATCGGAGGATGCGCTTCGACAAGTGCGGCCGCAAGAGGAAGTTCACAGACCAGCGTTCACTGTGGGCTTGTTGCAGCCGTGCATTCAGACAGGAGCAGTAATCCTACCTGAGCGCAGTTTGCCTGTATTTTGTACATATCACTGCATTATTTCAACCATTTTTCTTTTGAATGTGATTTTTTGTGCCTGTCTGCAAAGCACCGTGCATTTTCAGCATGTAAATGTTCAACAAAAACAACAACAAAATCAATAATAATAATAATATCATCATCATCATCATCATCATCATCATCATCAAGGGTGTTTTTTTATTATTACTATTATTACCACTGCTCCTACTCCTGCTACTACTAGCTACTACTACAGAAATTAGGGTAGCATAGGATATATATCAGAGTAAACTGATGTAAAATGATGTAAGTTATTGGAGAACATGGTCTTTAATTTAGTAAAGGGTACAGTTTTATTTTTCTGAAAATATTTGGCTCATTTTTTACCACTTATATTTGTGTCTGTTTTGAGGTCAAAGTAGTCCCCACTGCATCAGTGATGGCAATGGATTTTCACAGGCTCTGTTTACCTACAGCAGAAAGGCCAGTGTCTAGTTTACAGAAGATGTAATCCTATTAGTTGGATAGTTTCATCTTGTACATGTCTAATTAACTTAGTCTGGTATCTCAATAGGCTTTACACGCCCGCTAGCCAGGATCTGAAAACAAGCAATAATATTCTCACGTAACGTTATGTTATAAATATGTCATTGGCTTCCAGTGTCCCAGGCATGACTCTCCTCTCCATGGAGTCCTGCTGGGTGCAGAGGTGGTCACAGAGGCTACTGATCATCAGAGGGGTTTGTGACTCCAGCTACCTGCATTATGCATTAAAAAAACCCCTAATATGTTCATGTATTGGATTATGCTTACACAGAAAGATGAGTGTATTCATTGCATGTGCATTCACCACTGAAATATATGACTGCACATTTCTTCAGCTCAGGTAGCTACCATTAGAAATCCCTCACTGTGAAGAATAATACACTCAGTGTCCACTTTGTGGGTACACCTAGAATCCCCTCTCTTGCCTCCAGAGTGGCCTGAATTCTTCAAGGCACACATTCAGATTAAATTTTTTTTGGTGGCACATTTAAAGTGCCAACAGCCTGTTCCATTTAATCCCAAAGATCCTCCTTTGAATACACCTTTAGTGTCTTTGCAGACGGTTTGTCGCCTCAAACTGAAGTAACCATCGTGTTGATGGAGCCATGTTGACATTCGGTGACATTCACACTTGTTCATCTATGATGGCTGGTGTGTGTTTAAAGATCATCATGGCCAGTGAAGAGCAACATGCGTCAGCAATGGGCTCACAGCAGATCAGAGCAAAAATACAAGCACATCGGTGTCTTGATTCCAGTCGGCAATGTAATATTGAAATTGATCAGTAAGGGCCTGCTGCTTTTAAGTGAGAGTGTTTTGGAATACATTATGATGATAAATGCACTGCCAGTGAGGCTGCACATAGCCATCGTATGTGGCCATCGTCAATAATTGATGACACACTCAGCTCTTGGGAGCAATCTGACACATCTGTCATGCTTTTCTTTGTTGACTGCTTATGTTGCCACCGCCTCTCACCAACAAAATGGGTTTGACTCCATTTCAAAGATGCTCCCTCTTTGCTACACATTTTATGATAAATCACATTAGTGCAGAAGTTGGTGCGCTGATATGTGCAAGGTGTTTCTCTGCATGTGCAAGCAATGTTAGGTATTTGATTCAAACTGCTAATGTTCACTAGAATGTGAGATCACATTTACCAAACACTGCCACTTTTTGTGAACTTCACTGCCAATTTTTGTGAACCTGCATGTTTCTCAAGTATTTCAAAAAATATAAATTAATATGACTTTTTCTTAAGTTTGACTGAAGTATTGTCTGTATGATACCAAATTTAAATTCACATTCATTACAGAGCAACAATTTTGTGGGTCCCATAAACATCAGAAACTTAACTGCTGTAAATTATCCAGTTGTGGACTCATTTACAATGAACAATCAGTCAGCAAATAAGAGAAGTCTGTTTGTTAACACTTAAAACTGGAGCTGACCACAGGCTTGATGCTAGTGTTGCATTACATCTGATTGGTAAGTGGGTAATATTAGGATTCACACATTTCCCCAAAATTCAACTGAAAAGCCATAGTGCAGTGGTTTGAGAGCATGGAAGTTAAAACCAGAGAAAGATGAAAAGATCATCTCTCTATCCTTGTTAATTATCCATCTTTATCATCTTCGTCACCCTCCTCCTTGTCCTGTTGCATCTCTTCTGTGTCCCCTGTATCTCAACTCCTTCCTCTCTTTCTCCTCCTCCTCCTCCTCCTTCTCATCCTCTTCCACCGTCCTCCTCCTCTTCTTCCCATCTTCCCCTCTAGTCTTTTTCTTCTTCCTCCTACTTCAGCTGCTGCTTCCTTCATCCTCACCCCCTCTCATCTTTTGGCCCTCTCAGTCACTCATTCATAATAGAAGGGTCCTGAATGCCATATTTACTGCATGCATGCATGTGCGTATGCATTTGAGAGAGAGCTTATGTGTGCCTATGTGAAAGCGCGCGTGTGTGTTTTGACCTACTTCAGTGAAATCCTGAGTGCCGTCAAAGTTAGTGTGTCAGGTGCTCTGATAGGACACTGCCAGCTCCTCTGTGTTGTGATTCCTCGCTCTCTTGAAGTTTTGAGACGACTTTGACATTAGCAGAACAATGGCACTTGCTTTTTTATCTCCAGCTTCATCTTTCAGCACTTCCCTAGATACCCCATTATACATACAGCATGGCTTATAATGGTAGTGAAGTTTGGTTTACTATAAACTGCTCCTAACATTTCTATGTGCAAAATGTATTAAGGCTGTTGAGTTTTTTTTAATCCAAAGAGAAAAAGGATTGGGTTTATATCACATGCTGGTGTATGCCCGCCTATGTTTTTGTGTATACTTAATCTGTCTACCTCAGACACTCACTCATGCACACACACTCTCTCACTCATGAATGTACAGGATATGCGACCCCCCATACATTCACACTCCACTCACTAGCACACTTCCTGCTCAAGGCCGCTATGATGCCCAGAGGAGGGCATCAGCTACCGTTGCGTTCCACTGAGATGAGTGACGGTGACATTTCTGGGCCGAAAGAATAAAAGAGGAAGAAAAGGAGAGATGCGAAGGGAAGGAAGGGAATGAGAGAGCATGGAAACCCTCTCAGCCATGCGGGAGAAAGCACTCATTTATGAAGTAATGCTCAGTGAGGTGCACACAATTTAGTCAGGTCAAACAGTGAAGCACTGGTTGTCTCTGAGCCTCTACCTCACTGTAACACAGGAAGATCTCACTGTCACCAAGATACACACAAAAATATAAGCTAAGACAGTTACTTTAAAGGTGAAGAAGTTATTTTAAAGATGTTATATGAATGAATGAATCATTAGCAATATGGGAATTGTAAAAAAACAACAACTGAGAAATGCAAAATACTACATGTAGGACTGGAACATTTAAAACTGTCTCTCATAAGTGAGGTTCATTACAAACCAATGCCGAGAGAGTCTCTAGTAAAAGTAATACTGTAACATTGGGAAACAAAAAAAAGAGAAAAATGCAAAACATTTTGATGTAATTAAATAATAATCGCTAAAAATATCACCTCAAAGAAGAGAAGACAGCTGAGTTGTGTAACACAAACAAAACTCAAACAAGTGAGAAAACGGTGTGAGAAAATACCAGAAGACATATATAAGTAAAATGCCATTTCTTTTTTTCCCGAACTGAACCTCTCATTTACTGGATGGAGCAGAGAGAGATGGAGGTGATTAAGTTTTTCATTTTCTTCACCAGCAAAATTGACAACACAAGATGTCACTTTACACCACTTTGCTTCTTTAAGTCATTTTTTGGGCAAATATCCTGACACTGCACTTCTTTTAAAGGACACAGGGAGTAAAACATGCAAGTGATAGAAGAAATGGAACATGAATGGCTTCTTGAGGAAAATGAGACAAATTTCCTGGAATGAATACACCATGAATCATGTTCTTGTTGCACACTGGTACCATCCATCGCTTGGAATACCAGAGTCAATGGTGATTGTTGTGGTTTCAAAACACTAGACTAGTTTCTGTTCCATTTTCAAAGGTAGTGCTGACAGTTTTATGTGAAGCTTTATACAAGTTCAAGGTGAAACCGCTCTGATATGGAGATGCCACAGCACCTGTGAGGCCTGACAGAACTGATACAAACTTTAATGTTCCTAAAACCTCACACAAAAGCAAACACAAGCTGATGTTCATGCATAATTTGCTGCATAAATGTTACGGGAAAACATCCCGTTTGCTGTATACATGGTTGGAGAAGCTTGCCTGGTTGTTAGCTCGAGAGGTTCTGTGTTCCTGCAGTGTGAGAGATGCGGAGGATGTTAGAAATTAACAGTTCAGTGGTTCAAGCAGGAAAAAAAAAGGTTTTCATGAAGAATCACACTGTTTTCTGGGAAACTGGATCCTGGTGGGCAGGCAGGCAGGCAGGCAGGCAGGACAGCACAAGTGATGGAGAACAGCTTTTTAATAATAGTAACA
This sequence comes from Myripristis jacobus, assembly GCA_900302555.1. NCBI lineage: Eukaryota > Metazoa > Chordata > Actinopteri > Holocentriformes > Holocentridae > Myripristis > Myripristis jacobus. The sequence goes on along the minus strand of OMLB01027082.1, from coordinate 12,153 downwards.
GCAATTCATGACAGCAATTGGGGAAAAAAATAGAAATAAAATTAAATGATGATAGAATTACTAATAAACCTCTACAAGGGTAAAAACACACCTATTTTGATTTTATATTTGATATTTTGAGGATAACAAAACCACTGCTTTTAAAAGCTGAGCTCCAAAATGAACTGGAAGTAGCCATATTACCTTATCATTTACTGATTACAATCATATACATTCATTTGCTCAGTGAAATGTTTGAACTGTTACAAGAAAACCAAAATTACAAGCTAAATGTTGTCATTTACACGTTGTCACGAATTGTACATTTAGTAGGCACCAAGGCTATATGTCTGTATTTTCCATTTTATTGTCCAAAACAAATAAATAAAGTAACAAGCCAACAAACAAATTGTAGGTATAAACTGTAAAGGCATTTTATTTCATTCATCAAGTAAACAGCAGAGTACAATTCATTGCTATAGTTACAACAAAGTTTATTCAAGACCTTTTTTTTTTGACAACAGCATTACACTTGAAGGCATTATAATGTCTCTCATTAAAGCTACAGTTCATTGAGGTTTCACCAGCTACATGGTTGTTATTATAAAGTTCACCAGAAATCAGATGACTCTCAACAGACCACCAAACACATTAACTACAGCTTAGTACATTCACAGAACATTTACGCAGCAACAAGGTCGTTTTTTCCTCCCTCACTCTGTCCTTTCAACATTTGGGTTCTAATAAATATCTTTCAGGCACTGGTGTATATATTTTCTCTATAAAGCAGAGTAATCTTTGGCTGTAGAGAGAATAGAGGCAAGTACTTTGCAGTCTTTCCGATCCACCCTGTATCCAATATAAGGTGCAGCAGCTGTCTCAAGGGGGGTAGGGACAGTACCCAGTTCAGCCCGGCGTGAGTCTCATAGCTGCACCATACATGGCACACATAAAGCGACGGCACAACTAAATTTGTGCACTGTATGCTACAGAACTGAATACAGCGCAGTGCATCCAAACAAATCAGTGAAAAGCAGCAGAAACCACAGGAGGGCAACTACTTCTAGCCATTAGCCAGATGCTACAGTATGAATGCATTATCTCAGTGATTCTCAAGTGTCATGGGAAACACTCAAGTGCCCAAGTGCACCTTGAGATTTTGCTCTGATGTTAAGAGAATCAATGTCAGGCTAAAAATTAAATTTAATTAGCTTAGTTTTGTTGCTGGACCCTAATTTGACATGATCCTAAAATGGCCTTATAACAAGTGAGAATATAGCCATTGAGAGCAATTGCGTTCTGTAAGACTTACGTTACAACTGCTACTTCAACTTCAGTCGACTATCTCCTCCAGCACATTTTGCAGGCTACTCTTACCATGGATGTCCTTCAGGTGACGCCTCAGGCCCGGCTTGTGTGCAAAGTGCACAGCACAGTAGTTACATTTGTGGGGCTTATCCCCTGTGTGCAGGTTGAGGTGATCCTGCAGTGTGGCCTTTTGGGAAAATGTTTTGTGGCACAGTGGGCATCGGAAAGGCTTGACACCTGTGTGGACACGTATGTGACGGGTCAGGTTACTCTTTTGGGAGAAGCTTTTCCCACAGACTAAGCACAAGTACTGCCTGTGCTCCTGCAGGTGACCCACGTAACTCTCCAGGTGCTGGAAGACCCTGTCACACCTCCTGCACAGGTAAGGCCTCTGAAACAATAAGCTGTCTGGATCGCCTGCCAGCTCCTCTCCAGAGAAATTACTCCTTGACAGATGTGCCCTGGTGAGGCAGAATAGATGGGACTCCACTGACACTCCACCTTCTGCTGGATGAGCTTCCAGCTTGCATGGCTCTTCCTCCTCCCTGTGACTCTCCTCTTCTTGTTCGCCTTGGTCCTGGGAGCTGTCCACCACTTCTGCTTGGGGAACAGGACTCCTGGTTGAAAAGGATTTGTGGTTCCGGATGGGTGTGGGAGGACGCTGCTTTCGTCTGTGGGCACCTGTGTGGTGGTAGAGGTGGTAGGACAGGCTGTTGGTGTGAACAGGGTGGGTGCCTCCACCTTCCTCTGACTCCAGAGCCTCTAGGTTTTGGGCCTCAGGTAACTCCACTTTAGTTTTAGCCATCTTTCCATCCTTCCCGACATCTCTCACTCTCTCAATGTCCACTTTTGCTCCTTGGCTGACCCTTATCTTTAATCCCCCTGTCCCCCCATCCTCCGTACTTGCCTCCACCTGATCCTGGAAGCTGGTGCTGGGCTGAGGTACATCCCTTTCCTCTTGATCATTAAAGTTAGTGCTGGGCCACCCACTGTCTGGCTGCTGGGTTTCACCCTCCTCTCTTTCTGCTGCTGGGCGCCTGTCCAGTTTCTGATAAGCCAGGGTGGGACTGAGGTACTGGGAGACGGCCTGGGCACACCTCTCTACCACCTGGTTCATCTGGAGTGCGCTGGCTGCAGTAAGGTAGCTCACCAACTCTCTCAGAGGGACCTGAGACATGGACAGAATGGAGGTCAACAAATTGTGTAGTAATAAAGAAAGAGAGTAAACTTAAAAAATGTGTCAGTTTTCAACACATCTGTCAGTATAGTTTGGGCCAACACATATTGTGATATTTGTAAACTTGTGCTGCTTTTAACTTTTGCTTTTCACGCTTCCCTGGTGCAAACTCCAAAAATAGGGCTAAAATTGCGTCAAAAAAGAGAAGAGGCAGGAAGCTTGCAGCGTTGTGGTTTGCAGACATTTCTCAAGATGTCAGTACAATCACTGCATCACATGTTTATAACCGTATCTTGTAGTGTCTCGAAAGGTGTGCAGACTGAACGTCAGCTTAACACATATACAATCACCACAAGCAAGCCGCCTGTTTCCTCTCTTTTTTGATTCAACGCATCTTTAGCACGTTTTGAACACATGATGGCTGTCGTCCCCAGTTCCCTGCATGTGTTGAGAAGGGCCGGTCTTACTATAGCACCTCTAGGAGCCCTGTGTAGCAGGACAGCAGCAGTCTCCTGCCAACCTCCACACTGGACACAACACCCACGCTCAGCTCTGCCCGCCCGTCATGAAGCAGGAACTGGTCACGCAGGAAGTCGGAGGATGCTGCGAGCACCACACGGTGGCCATGGAAATGGAGAGGAGGGGGCGCAGTGGCACCTCGTCGCCCCCCCAGGAGGAGTGTGACGTCACAAAAGCGGTGCTCCTCTCTCAAAGCATTCATTTTGCCCAGGATGGAGTCACCATGGGCGGGGAAGCGAAACTGTAGGGTGTCAGAGGAGCTGGACATGATGCTCTGTCTGTCTCTGTTTGAGGGGATAATTAGCACATAATGTTGGTATGATATTAATACACTGGCTAACAGAAGTGCTGGATGTAGTATGGCATTTAACAGCTATGTCCATACATACACACATACACAGATATTAACATTCCTACATGTATACACAAACAGTATTGATCAAGATACAAAATGGGTTGTGAGCCTATTTCTATTTGGCATCCATATAGCAAGACCTCAGTTTTATAAGTTTTATAGTAGGCTATGACTGAAATTTGGCCATAATGTAAAAAAAAAGTTTAGTTACTCCTGGAATGGGAAATTGCATAGGGTACATTGCCAATTTATTACGCCTAGTGATGTAGCCTGCAGCCAAAATTATGATCCTCACATCGCATCATCATCATCAAGGCGAAGATATTCTGGTTGGTTGTTTTGCGGCATTTCTGCCTAATCAATCACATAAGCACAACAGAGAACAGACAAATGGACTTGATAATTAAACCCCACCTTTTACTGCAGTATCATCCTCTGTGATGATGGACCTAACGGGGAGGCAAGCAGCGCACAAACCCCCAGCTTTCCTTGGCTGAAGAGAACAGTTAAAATGCAGACAGGGCAGTACTTAAATGCCTCACATCGTAATGTACAGTAATACCACTATTTAATTTGGGCATGCCGAAGAATGACAGCGATAAGCCGCGGCGGTCAAGCCGGCTTCCTGCTTCTGAGGTATATTTAGACACACAGGGGCACGGAATCAATTAACCCCTTCAGTGCCTTCACTGAGCAGTGAGTTGTAAGACGTATTGACTCCTGATGGAGGGACTGCAAACGAAGTGACGTGACATTCACTGGCAGTCCACCCAGATAACGTGCATTGGCATCTATTAGAAATGGCCATAACCTCAAATGCCCAAAAAAAAGGGTGCAACGACAACAACAGCCGCTTGGTGGTGGCAATGTATGCCGAATGCGTTCACGAAAACCTTGCACTGTGCACCGTCCTCGTATTTTGGATAAATTTCAGCGATTATTTGATAAAAGCATCTGAGTCGAATTGAATGCGAGGTGGGCGGGGGATGGGGGGAGTGGGGGTTAACATCTACTGACAGATTGGAATCGATTTGATAGAAGCAGGAGCAGTGACCGCGGAGTTGACGACTTTATCTCAACGTGGGAAAAACCGTTTAGTGGTGTCCGTGAACGCATCGCGCTCCGCCCTCCGCCGTTACCTCCTCCGAGAGGAGTGAGTGAGCCTGAGACAGGAGCAGTGGGCGAGAGAGCCTGTCAACCTCAAGCTCAAGTATACTGTCAGGCAGTTCCTCGACTAGCTTACGATATGTTCGTCTGTAAAGTGTCACTGAAAAACCTAAAGGACAGGGCCAAGCGGTCGGTGCATGACAAGATAGCCTGAATGGAAGTTGGTCGGGGCAAACGACGACGAAAGAATAGTTTGTTGACAGCTAATGTAAGCTTTTACGCTAGTGGCTTAACGGTAGCTAGCATAACGTTAGCTCTCCAGCCAGGTCAGATGTGTCTCGGACTATAAAGGATAACCCCTTGGTTGACTTTGGAAATTTCAAACACCCAAGAGCAGCGCTTCAGCAGACAGCGGGCTGTCAGGTAGGTGGAGTGTCTGTGTGCCTGTGAACTGTCATTCTCGTCTCCAGGGTCCTACACACTGATACTGATAGTGTTAGCTAACGTTAGCGCATAGCAACTTTAACTTAATCTCAATCCGCCACTCTGTCACGTAGGCTCGTCCTGCTGCTGCAAGCCCGACGCAGCTAGTATGATGTTGCCTATAATAAACACACATTTAAGGTAGTGTCTGCTCTATTTGGTTGTCACTTGCACGACGTGGGGCATATGTGTGAACTTTAACCACAGACGGGAAGCAAAGGGTGACAAAACCTAGAGATACTCCATAGATATCGCCAGGTGAAGTATTTACTTCTCTTTATTTTGACTTTTATTTATTAATTTAGTCTGCTCCATAACTTGCGTAATAAATTGTGGAAAATTAATCATCTTAGGAGCAATCCTATTAGTTTTGTTTTTCCACAATGTGAGTTAGACAGCAGAGGCATAATACAGGTTTTTGAAATAGGCTGATGAAGTTAAGTATCTAACTAAATCAACATCAAGCAAGCAAGACTGTTCAATCATTAGCCTGCCGGGCCTCTAATGAAATTCTGTCATGCTCTGAACTGTCTGCTGTTAACAAGGTTAGTGGGCTGATTTTGTATTCTTCAAGTTTGTGAAAACAAGTCCCTATGGTTAGAGCTGTCATGATAGCGATCTTTGTTGGACGATGTATTGCCAAAGAAAAAAATGTGATGAGAGTGATGATTGCCATTTTAAAACCATTATATGCCACTGATATCATTGTAATACAACAGCGGGATACTGCAAGTACAGCCTCTCTAAGAGCTTGCAGTGAACTTTGAATTCCTGAGAATATTCCGACATTGGAAATGTAATGTGAAACAATATTAAAATATCCTAAGTAAATAAAATATCCATAAAACAAAACCATACAGACAAAACAATACATAAAATGGACTCTGTTAACAGAAATTCATTCTATTCTATTCATTCTGTTGATTCTTCTAACAGGCAATATATTGCCTTTAGAGTTTCACAAAGGTTAGGGCATTTGTTAACATAAAGTGCAAAGTAACAACATATTAGCTATGAGTTAGGTATAAGTCACAACAACAAGTAGAACAAAGTAAAGGAACTGACATGATAAAGTCAGTCGGTTTAGGATTTTCTCCTTTTAGAGTATCTCTGGGTACAACACAAAGGCACAGATGCTTCAACACGCCATATTGGCTGCCAAATCTGTATTTTAACCGTTAGGCAGATTTCGAGTGAGGAACACCAACATGTTTACCTTGTGGGGCTTAAGACATGATCTCCCTCCATGTTGCCAGCTGTGTTGAACATTCTCTCTGAGCTAGTGCTGTTGCACAAATGAACATGTATTTTTTATGCTAACTTTGCTATTAAAGAAAATCTTCTTTGTTCATCACACCACCACATCAAGGGATCAGATGATGCATCAAGTGCCTCTTGCTGGAGGAACTTGGTGAGCTCTGCATCAGCCTTTTGGTACAGATACAGACTGGGTCTAACGACTTGTTAGCTGGGCTTTTCTGTTCAGCAGGTCACTCGGCCTCTTCTTCTTCTTCTTGGATGCTGGAGGTTCATATCCATCGTTTGCCCTTGAGGCTTTACCGCAGCCCTCACCACTAGCATTTCCTCCACTTCCTTGTTCGTCTTTCATGTCTTGTTGCTAGGGTTGGGTATTTAGGTTGGCACTTTCAAGGATACCGACTGAATTACGTCAGTGCTACCGAGTACCTGTTCACGTTAGATTAGTTGGTGCCAAAGTTTTGTGCTTTGAGAGAAGGTTGTGGTGTTGATTTTAAATAAATATTGATAAAATTCCATATCATCCTTTCGAGAAATCCCTGCTAGTTTACTGCTTGTTGAAAATGTGAATCTGGGTGAGAGGATATGTTAAAGAGAAAGAGAGAGAGTGAGGCTACATTACTCTGCTGTGCTCACTGCCTCCTGCCTGGCTCACGCAGTTCATACGTCCAGTTGAGACATGTTTATCTCCTCAGATTTCCCCCTCTGTGATGAGGATTACACTACAGCACACACACTATAGAAATGAGTATGTCTCCTTCATGTTCTTCCTTGTAGGGAAGTGTTTATTTTGTGTGGTGTGATACAATAAAGTGCTCTGAATAAGTTTGGACTTATTTTTCACAACTGAATTTACATGTTGTGGTACTATGGAGAGAGTTGAGTCCTGAAAAATGGTACCGTTGGGTATTGGTATTGAATACTGATGCCTGTATCAGCCCAAATGTGATCGATACCTAACCCTACTAGTAGGTCTTCATCATCCAAGATGTAGGCCTAAATAATGATCTCATACATAATGATGTAATACATTAACACATACATGCTCATGAATGTATGTACATCACAGGCTCCAAGGGAAGTTATGTATTAAAATTGTAACCCTTTAAATTAACCATTTAAATATTTTGTGTTGCATATTAAGTCAATTTTGTCAATGATTTATCCATCACTCACCAGTATTAGACTGTGCTGGTGGAGATTGGTTTCAGTCTGTGCCTTCCTCAGGTCTCTTATTTATCCAGCTCAGATTGAAAGTGTTGACAAGATGTGATACAGCCAAATGGAGGTTGTGGCCAAAGCAATAGAGCCATGGCCAACCAAGTTTGCCTGTTGTAGCCACAAGGTTAGCACCATTGTCTGTAGTTATCTAGACCATTTTGCAAGCTCTTGTGTGGGATCATATTTGAGCTTGACCACATATTTGTAGTGGCAGAGTAAAAGGAGATATCTTTCATCTCCTCCAGAATCCAGAATGTCGTCCTTCACTTTGGTGAGCAAGGCTGGAATGGCAGTTTGGGAGATGTAATTTTTCTTTGGCAGTTTGTACTGGCTGTCAAAAGTTTTTTTTTTTTTTTGGTTGTTTTTTTTCCCTGACCGTGTTGAATGGCTGCATCTCATTAGCCATAATAGCCAACTGCCAGGAAGGCCCCTCTCCATCTCCAACTGCGTTTTTTGTTCCCAGCTCGGAAAATTGGATGGGATGGTTATGTTTTAGATGAGCTTTTAGGTTTGTTGTATTTCCATGTTCCCAGCATGAGAGCTGTGGAATGCAGCTTTGAAACCAAGTCCATTTGGACTTATTCTTGTTGGGGAAAAACGCCATTAGCCTGATATAACGGTCTGTGATGACTGATAGCAACTAAGAAGCCTCTTCTCTCTGCATGTGCAAGTGGCCTACAGTGGCCAGAAAGGAAAAACAATGTGAACAGAGTAGTCTAAATAGACCATAATAATAATAATACTAAAAACACTGAAATAAGTTGGTTAACCATCAAATAAAAATATAAAGAAGCAATTAATTGGTTAAGAAACCAAAACTGGATTTATCAGAATGCTAAAACCTTCTGGAAACAACCTCCTGAAACAGGGAGACAGATTGCCTCAAATATATAGACCGATAAATTATGCTGTTTATGCTGGCATCATGTTGGCTAAAATGTTGGTGAATTCTTATGTAAACAAACAGGCATGTAAACACAATGGGCAATATTGAGGTCAGAAAAAACGATCAAGGTCCTAAGTTGATAATGTAACCATCATGACAGGCATGCATTTGGTCTTGACTTCAGTGCGATGTTTTCAATGTCAGCTGTGTTGATCATCCCTTAATCCTCAAATTACTTCAAGGAAACCTTTGTATCGTGTTAGAATATTCACTGGAACAGCGCAGTCTACACAATTGTGTAGACATAACTGGCAAAAGTGATTTTTGCTTTGGAGTTGATGCTGTATGTTTGTCACATACAGTATGCACTACAATTCTACTGTCAGCTACTGTGACAGAGAAATGTAAGGTGTTATAATAATGATCAGTCATTGTACTGTGAGTTTTATTACATTTGAATCCAGATCTGAACAATGTATAGTTATTACATACAATGGTATGATTTGGGGTGAATGAATGAATTGTGAAACAACCCTTTGTTGTCTGGATCCTTATGTCATCTGTTTCTTTAGGCATGCTGTTTTGGCTGCCTCATTAACTCCAGCTGACTGAAAAAGTTTACCAACAAATTTTATAGCTGTGAATTGCAATTTTTATGTTCAAATCTTTAGCTTTACAGAGTGATGATTGTTAACATCACTCTTTCCCCCGTCCATCCATTTCTGCTTTAACATTCCCTGAAATACATGTACAGGTTATTGCACATATGACTATAAATAACAAATATTTTTGCACACACTCAAGCACATGTATACTCATAAACCCTAATGATTTATGAGGAGAGAGAAGGAAAAAAGTATCATTTTGTATTGAGGAAAAAGGGAAGCTGCTCACTGTTTTATCACACTATTCCTACTGAAAGTTAAACTTCATGTGTAACTTACGTAACCCAACATAGCAATAGCCAATACTGTGCAATCACCCACACTTGCCCACACACTGTACCACAGGCAGAGAGGGAAAGCCTGTCTGTTCTCCAGTTCTCCTTTTGTTAGGTCCTACATTGACCTGTATTCTTCTGAGCAGTCTCTGCTGACAACATAAAGTGAAACTTCACTTTTTGAGTTGTGGAGGGATGAACCAATGAGATGATAGAGGCCAGAAAATTCAGAAACACTCTGCACAGAGCATATTTGATGCTCCATCAGTCTAAAGTATTTTCTCCTCTGTCTGTAAACTTCCTCAGCCGTCACATGTAAGACATAACAGTTTGGCTAATATCTCTCAGTGCTTGAGGCTCTCAAGGGCAGTGTATCTTCCAACTTTATTTTTAGTATAACTCAGTTGTTACTTTATCTAGAGATAGGGATCCTTAAATGGGAATTTGTTGCAACATGTTATATAGGGCTGGCCAATGTATCGATATTATATCAATATTATGATACAAGACTCGATATTGTCTGAAACTGTGAAATGAAACAGTGCTGAAGCAGTGCATACACGCTGAGCAAACCATCCCTGGATTAAAAAATGGCCAAAAACATTTACCCCCATAACACAAATAAGAAGATGGGTATTCACATTCAAATTAACATTAGTGGAAGGAACTTTGGCAGATGCGTTTAGTTCCATAGAGTGTTTATTAAAGTGAGCATTACAGTGGCCGATTACACATTGATCAATTCAGTACTCAGAACAAATTAGGACATTGCTTGCAACACAATGCATCTGAAAAATGTTGAAACATGTACAGTAAATGATGATGTCTGCACAATGGCAAGTGAAACTGAAAGAAAGGATCTGGTACTTTAACTCCATTGTATTGATTCAATCTCATCATCATCTCGGAAGTCTAAAAAAAAAAAGCGACATTCTGGGAAAAGCAAATGTGATACTGAAAGAACTATGATGTTGCTTTAGTACATAGGAAGTGGGTCAGCTGTATTGCCCAGGAGAAAATGAACTTCAGACACAACTCTCTTATTACACTGTTTGTTCACTGTCTGCACTTTTTTTTTTTTTAATATTCTTTTGTTAGTTTGTCATTTCCGTCTTTTGATTGACTCCCATTCTAGCATGAGCTGATAGACCTTGAGAACAGTCAGAGGGATGTTATCACTAACTTAAGAGGAAACAGGTTTTTCAGGATGGCTTCTTTTATAGAGATTCACAACAGATGCCAAAATTTATTGGGGAGTGTGGTTTCCTGAGACGTATCCGATAGAGAATACTGCAAGTGTTTTTTTTTGTTTTTTGTTTTTTTTCGATCAGTCAACTGACACATTTAGAAATGACAACTACTGGAATCAAGACAAACCTAGAATAGTTTACATTCTTCACATGAAATCCTTCTAGCTAGTTACTCACTAACTCACTTGTCAAACACCAAATGCCACATGAAATAGTGCACTGCCCGCATCACCTTGATTTAAAAGAGAAAAAACCCCACCTATAAATACCTGCTTGGCACACCCATCAGCTAGACAATGCACAGGTAAAGATGATGGGCCTAAGTCAATAAGACCTTGTCTGTAGAAAAGACGAAACATGCAAGCACTTTCTGGCACATAAAGTATGTCTGGTACTCAGTGATAGCTTGATTGTGAAGAGCTGATGTTGCATCCCCTTCCCCTTTTCTAAGAAATAAGAGCTACACCAGTGACCTTTACAAAGAACAGCTTTTCACCATTTTCACACCAGGAGACATTGTTCAACCCACAGGAAACATTTTATATTGTGTCACAGTACATGCTATTTGACAATAATTTTGTGCCTTATTTTGCAAAATCATTAATTGTTTTCAGAATTTTATCACTTACTTAACCATAGAGCTGTTGTTACCTACAGGTGGCTGGGTTCAACATGCACACACAGGCCCAATGGGAGTATCTAGTTGCTGAATGCAAGGCGCATTTGGTAGCTGCAGAGTAATAATTATCATGATCGTTTCAGTTGTGATAGTCCATTTGATACTTTTTTTTTTTAAGCATTGCTCGCACAGTGTGTTGTTTACTTTGCTGGTTGCTGGTCTTCGGCTGTGTTGAAGTCACAATGGGAGAAGTGGAAGAATTTTTCAGTTTGGAAACATTCATTTCATGTTTTACGTTCATTTCATGTTTTACGTTTATGGTTATGAACCTAAAATTAAGCATAGCCTAAATGAAGTGTAGCAGATTTCCTCACTTTTTGTCAGTGTGGTTGACTGTATTAGTGTGTGTATAACTGATAACTGATTTTTCACATTTGGACAGCCAAAGTGGTGATCTTATTTTGATTATCTTATTTTTGTGCATAATCTGTTTTTTCTGCTTTGCATGGCCTTACCTTACCAGTAAAGGGCACACAAGCGTGACAGTGTACATACAGTACAGGCCAAAAGTTTGGACACACCTTCTCATTCAATGCGTTTTCCTTATTTTCATGACTATTTACATTGTAGATTCTCACTGAAGGCATCAAAACTATGAATGAACACATGTGGAGTTATGTACTTAACAAAAAAAGGTGAAGTAACTGAAAACATGTTTTATATTCTAGTTTCTTCAAAATAGCCACCCTCTGATTACTGCTTTGCACACTCTTGGCATTCTCTCCATGAGCTTCAAGAGGTAGTCACCTGAAATGGTTTTCACTTCACAGGTGTGCCTTATCAGGGTTAATTAGTGGAATTTCTTGCTTTATCAATGGGTTGGGACCATCAGTTGTGTTGTGCAGAAGTCAGGTTACTACACAGCTGACAGCCCTATTGGACAACTGTTAAAATTCATATTATGGCAAGAACCAATCAGCTAACTAAAGAAAAACGAGTGGCCATCATTACTTTAAGAAATGAAGGTCAGTCAGTCCGGAAAATTGCAAAAA
>OMLB01027079.1:0-12480 GCA_900302555.1 Myripristis jacobus | reverse complement strand
CCATCAGGTTGGATGGGAAGTGTCGGTGCACAGCCATTTTCAGATCTCTCCAGAGATGTTCAATCGGATTCAAGTCTGGGCTCTGGCTGGGCCACTCAAGGACATTCACAGAGTTGTCCTGAAGCCACTCCTTTGATATCTTGGCTGTGTGCTTTGGGTCGTTGTCCTGCTGAAAGATGAACCGTCTCCCCAGTCTGAGGTCAAGAGCGCTCTGGAGCAGGTTTTCATCCAGGATGTCTCTGTACATTGGTGCATTCATCTTTCCCTCTATCCTGACTAGTCTCCCAGTTCCTGCCGCTGAAAAACATTCCCACAGCATGATGCTGCCACCACCATGCTTCACTGTAGGGATGGTATTTGCCTGGTGATGAGTGGTGCCTGGTTTCCTCCAAACGTGACGCCTGGCATTCACACCAAAGAGTCTAATCTTTTTCTCATCAGACCAGAGAATTTTGTTTCTCATGGTCTGAGAGTCCTTCAGGTGCCTTTTGGCAAACTCCAGACAGGCTGCCATGTGCCTTTTACTAGGGAGTGACTTCCGTCTGGCGACTCTACCATACTGGTCTGATTGGTGGATTGCTGCAGAGATGGTTGTCCTTCTGGAAAGTTCTCCTCTCTCCACAGAGGAACTCTGTAGCTCTAACAGAGTGACCATCGGGGTCTTGGTCACCTCCCTGACTAAGGCCCTTCTCCCCCGAGCACTCAGTTTAGACGGCCGGCCAGCTCTAGGAAGAGTCCTGGTGGTTCCGAACTTCTTCCACTTATGGATGATGGAGGCCACTGTGCTCATTGGGACCTTCAAAGCAGCAGAAATTTTTCTGTATCCGTCCCCAGATTTGTGCCTAGAGACAATCCTGTCTCGGAGGTCTACAGACACTGTGGGACCTTATATAGACAGGTGTGTGCCTTTCCATATCATGTCCAATCAGCTGAATTTACCACAGGTGGACTCCAATTAAGCTGCAGAAACATCTCAAGGATGATCAGTGGAAACAGGATGCACCTGAGCTCATTTTTGAGCTTCATGGCAAAGGCTGCGAATACTTATGTACATGTGATTTCTTAGTTTTTTATTTTTAATAGATTTGAAAAAATTTCAAAAAAAGCTTTTTTCACATTGTCATTATGGGGTGTTGTGTGTAGAATTTTGAGAAAAAAATGAATTTAATCCATTTTGGAATAAGGCTGTAACATAGCAACATGTGGAAAAAGTGAAGCACTGTGAATAATTTCCGGATGCACTGTGTGATAAATAAAAAAAATAAAAACTACTCACAATATGCATCTGCAGTGAGAACAAATGACCTGCAGAAGGCTTGTAACACTGCACTTCCACAACTGAGAAATCTTTCCTGGCACATTTCAAAGTGGCTTGCTGTCCCTGCTTGAACACAGCTGTGAAAAGGGCTTTATTCTTACACTGTGGGTGTAGCAGTTTGTTACTGAAGGAGCTGCTTAAGACTCCCACAGTCCCATGCACACCCTCCTGCATCCCACCTCCTCTGTTAAACCTAGAGGGCAGTCCAGGACAGAGATTTTTTTCTGTCCCATTCCTAACTAATGCTTCCCCAGCAGACCACTGCATAGACGATATGCCACCACAGTCACAGTGTGATAAAATGTTCTTAACAGTGTCCTGCACACTCCAAAAGACCTCAGTCTACTCAACATATGAAGACGACTTTGGCCTTTTTTGTATTGCCCAGCCATGCTGCCTAACCAGTCCAGTTTATTGTTGAGGTGAACGCCTAGGTATTTGTACACTCCCGCCATCTCAATATCCGATCCCTGGTGTAGACTGGGGCATCTTCCTGCACCTTCCTGTCTATTACCATCTCTTTTGTCTTGCTGGTGTTTATGTGAAGGTGGTTGAGGTCACACAAGTTGAAAAAGTCCTCGATGACCTCCCATCCCCATATTTCTGTTCATTCCCCTCAGATACGAATGTCCAATGTGTCCAAGGTGAACAGACAGGGAAGTGCTGCTCTGTAAACACCACATCAGACACACAGTAATGAAGCCTCACATACTGTGGTGTGTTGGTGAGGTAGTCGATGGTCCACACAACCAGGTGGCAGTCCACTCCCGCTCTTTCTAGCTTCCCTATGAGCAGTGATGGCTGTATTGTATTGAAGGCACTACAAAAGTCAAAACACATGACCCTCTCAGAGCTCTCAGCTTTCTCTAGGTGTGAGAGGGATCTGTGCAGTAGGTAGATGACCCCAGTGCCTGGCTGATAGGCAAATTCCAGGGGGTCCAGCTTTGAGCTCACCAGGGGTCAGAGATGGTGTAGTATGATATGATATATAATCCTCTCCATGATCTTTATCATGTGAGTTTGCAACAGCACTTCCATGAAAAACTGGACTTCCTGCATTTGAAAAAGAAAGCCCTGAACATCAGAAAATCAAGATATTTGGTGGGAGACTATAGAGTTGAGTGAATCCTTAGTTTACTCCCCTTGCAAAATCTAACAAAGAGGAATCTCATATTATAAGCAGCTCAAAGTTTACGCCTTTTTATTTGTGCTGGTTAAAAGCAAATATTAGCAGTTTTGTTTCAGCTGTCTCACTGTCCTACTGACACAACCAAATGATGTCAAAATATATGATCCACATTTCAAAAACACAACTCCAATCTAAATGAACCCCTCTCTTGTGACTGACTCTAGGGTTGTGACATCCAAGTCAAGAAATGTTTTTTGCTCAACTCAGGTTCTTTGTTTTGTAGAGTGACCAGATGTCCCTGTTTTCAGAGGACAATACCCTGATTTGATGCTTCGTCTCCAGCTGGACCTGGCCCCTGGAAATATCCCTGGCCTGCATCCCCCCTTCTCTGGCAGGCACTAGTATTACCAGGGGACACCTTGTGATTAGTAGTGTTTATCTCAAGACTACAAGAATTCCATCCTGCTTGTAAATGATGGTATCGCAGATAAATAAAGATAAATAAAACAATAATGATAAAAATAAGTTGAAATAAAAAGAGCCTGGACAGTGTAAAATGTATATTTTTGTTCATAACTGTCTACCACAAAAGTACAGGACACATTCTGTGTTTGCAGACTTTCCTCAAGTTGTATGTCAGATCAGTGACATTGGGTTGATGACAAATTCACTTGATTTTGTTAAAAAACAAACAAAAAAAACAAAAACAAAAACATGACAAATAAGGTGATGAATAAATGAGCAAAAAATAATGGAAAGAAAAAAATACTAGAAGATAATAACTAGAAAACCCTGAAAAGTAGGAACAATTATTTCATAAAATTTACAGGAAAACTATATTTATAATTACTAAAACAATACATTTAAATGTAAAGTCAGTGATGCTGGATTGACCTCAGATTTCTTGTGTTTAGTTGCTTGTAAAAGGCTTTCACTAGCATTTATATATGTAATTTCTGTCAGATTCTGGAACATGTCTATTGTGTGTAATATTTGTCAGCAAATCACCAATGACCACGGTCTGGCTCTAAAAAATATTGTCACATTAGAACTAATATTAGTGTGACTGAAATGAAGCTGTGCTACAGTCTTTGTAGATTTATTTGGAGGCTGTGGGGAACGTTGTGCTGTGTAGGCCTACTGCATGTTGCAGCAAAGGGGCACAATTAGAGGAATGAGTTTGTTTACTTATTTATTCATTGCTTTAATGTTTTGTAAAGTGAGAAATTGCATTCATATCGATATTTCTTGAACGCTACAATCAAAGATGAGGAAAAAAGAAAGAAGGCGGTGGGAAATCACTATAACCTATTCCCAAGCTCCAGTAGGTATCGGAAATTAATACACGTTGCAGTTGGCCTCATTTTTACCCACCCGCATTCCGAGAAGACCCGCCCTCCGCTGCCTCTGATTGGCTCATACTTGTTGCTTTCGCTGGTTAGTGGGTTAGAGTGAGGTCTAGCCAATCAGAGGCAGACTAAGGGCGGGTCTTAGTAGAATGCGGGTAGTAAAAAAAACAACCCTCGACTCAAAGAACAAGAAAAAAGGCCATTCAAGACGAAGAAAGACGGGAGAAGCCTCTTGCGGTTGTGTACTACCTTAGCACATTTGGGTCTTCGGAATAGTGAGCCACGAAACCATGGACGGTCGAGGATACGGCTCTGGTAAATAAAAGCTTTTCGAGTTGGTCGTCAGAAGTAATGTTAAATAACCCAGTGTGAATGTCCAGGGTTTTGTCACAGCAGCTGCAGTTACTACAGTGTCAGTCAGTTAAGCTAACCCACTGGCTAAATGCGTTGTGTCCGTGTGACATCGTAACGTTAGTGTTAGCTCCAGTAGCATTAGCTTTGTGTAGATTTTACCTTGCCGGCATGAACCAGCTTTAACACCAGCTACTGTACAGCCAATAGGCCGTAGCCAAGTAACATCACCTCTGTGTGTTGTGCTTGCACTGAGTTAGCTAGCTAACGTTTCTCAGCACATATGTAATGTTGAAGCTCGTCAAAGGCAAATTAACCTAGACCCGCCATATTCAGGCAGCATAAACAGAAATCATATGTGGGTTTTTTTTGCTAAGAACGTAACGTATTTGGCAAAGGTTAACGTTTGCTTATTCGCGTTTGTTTTGTTAGTTAGTTTGCTAAAGTTAGCTTGCAAATTCGTTAAAATGGAGTCAATGTGGCACGAAAATGACTCTTAAAGCTAATAAAATGGCCGCCATACTACCAACAACTGCTAACAAAACTTCAGGTTTAACGTTGTCGTGTTCTTGTTTATTTCTGTGATTTAGCATTCTCACTCAGCAGGTGAAATAGCACGTTTGCAGCCTCATTCGCTACAGTATGTCTCGGTTGTTTAGTCGGCTAACAATGGCTAACATTACACAGTCACTCCATTCACTCAACTCAGTTTTCTCTCCTTGTAGGTTACTCCAGTTGGGGAGGCGGAGGGTCGGGTAGCAGAGGTGAGGGAAAAAATCCCTGCACTCCTCCACAAAAGAATGATTTGAATACATATGAATAATTCGGTCTGTTTTAAAAGAAGTGAGCAGGTATTGGTTATATTGACGTGTTTTCACTCATCACCCTGCAAGGTTCCGGCAGCTTTGACCTGTATGGAGGAGGCTATAAGGACTCAGTGTCGGGACTCGGGGGCTATGGAGGTGGTGGACAGATGAAGAGAGGTCTCTCCGGGGCCTCCCTGCTCTCATCCACAGGCACAAATGCAGACGCCGTTATCGCCAAGATTAACCAGCGGCTGGACATGCTCACCCAGCTGGAGGGAGGGATGAAGGGTGGCCGCGGTGACAGGTAATGCCCACAGCCAGCTATTGTGTGTACCATTTGTCTAATTTGATCTAAGCGCATGTTAAAATGTAATGTCTTTTCTTATAAAGCATAAATCTTTATTTATTTATTTTTTTTTTTTTGTCTTGGGTACTATTTTCCCATTTGCAGTCATGCTGATAACTAAAAATAACGGTCAGTTTGCTAATATAGATTAGACTTTAATCCCGAATGGCAAAGGCCAATGCCAGCAGAATCCATCAGGTAACCATATGTCAAGTGTGTTCAAAAGCACACTTGGTTTAAGTCTGAGATTATACAATATAGTGGCACAGGGTTGTAAAGTAATATCATTTGGAATCCAAGGACCCAAGACATGGCTGTCTTCATGTAGCTCTCATTTTCTCCTAGCGGTGAGTTTCTTATTGGTTTGCTTGCTGGCAGCTGGTTATCATACATACAGTGCATTAGACCGTGTGCAGCTGTCTCCTGCTCTCAGCCCACTAATACAGATTTCCAACTAATGACTGAGGGTTTGATTATTACTCCTGATTTATGCTATATGGACAGGACTCTTTTAGTCCACAACTCTGGCGGGTCTGTCAACCAGTGGTTCCTAAAGTAAATTACATCTAAATGTATTTGTTGGTGCAATATAGATAAGTGCATGGAAAAATTACTTTTCATAAATGCACATACACTAATATTTATGCAACTAACTGTGCACCATAAACTGTAAAAAGAGTTCAGAATAGATCACCTCTAAAGAGCTGTTTGCACAGTGGAACCATGCTTTTAGTGCGTCGCCATGGTTGTAAAAATGTTGTTTCATTGGGTTTTGGAAACTTTGTTTCACCTCTGAGATGACACAGCTGGACCTTGTTGTATCTGGAAAAGACAGAGCAGACAGATGGTTGCTGTGCCAAAGCCATGCTGAATCAAACTCTAAGCTGTGTCTTTTGCAGTGGAATTTTATTTTTGTACTATATATTTTGGACAGAGGTCACTTCCCTGCTCTTTCCAGTGAACATTTGTGGGCAGTCCTGGCCTCTGTGGAAACAAGGTGCAGTGACACTGGAAATCCTGTAGATGGCAAGCCCTCACCAGTGCTCACAAGATGTCATTACAGCATGATCAGAAGTGTTGAAAAGGACATAGACCAGTGTGTCCAGCAAACAGCGTTTTCACAGATCACTTGTTAATTTACACAGTATTGAGAACTGACAATGCTGTTTAAACTGTAAATTCCCACCCTTTTACACCTTTATTCTATTATCTCCTACCATGTGTATCTCATGCTCCTCAGGGCAGTAACATATGTTCACACACATCCCAGCTATTTCTTGTTCTTGTCCTCTCAACTTTTAATTGGATAAGTTTATGGATTGACCTGAAGCTGTGCTTAAAACGGTACTCATTAACCTTTGAACAGGTGCAGTGTAGATGTGCTCAAGTTGTACATGCTCAATATGATGACGTCTCAGTAAAATGGAAAAATTAACATTAACACTGCCAGCTGTGTCATAATATTACTTAATGCTTCTGTTTATTGTAAAACCCAACAACATTTTAAATATGATAATCATGATGTTAGAGTGTTAGTTACTTGCTTGCTAAATATAAGCATAGTGGCTTACCAACAAAGTTTTGATAATAAAAAAAAAACTGCTTAAAATATAAATAAAAAAAGATTGCCTAGTACAAGCTATTCATCCAGATATGTTATGTGTGACCTGGAAAAGCTTCCTGTTGTGCCATGACCATCTCTGTATCTTGGCAAGCCAGTACAGTGGAGCCACAGATTTTCATTTGTGGTACGCAAGTCATTAAATTTACACGTTAAACTCTAAAGTCACAGCACTTGACTCCCTAAGCACGTGGCACGCGCAAATCGCAACGCATTGTATGTAAGATGTCTGAATGCATTGAAATATGGAAATGGAACAGTAAAGGTGAGGTAGAGAATGCATCGAGTGAGTATTTTTCTGAGGACCATACATCAACATGACTCCTGTTCTATAGCTGGAGGTCTTAATTCACATGTTAAGATACAAATAGATACTTAGACTTTCTAATGCTTGATAAGGTAAATGCTTAGCAGGTCACATCCTAGTTGGATACTGAACTTGCCATTTGCCAGGATTCCATTTGATAAAATATATCAACAAATGGATATTGAACACATTTTAGGGTGAAACCAAACTGATATTGTTATGGAATGATAAGATGGCTCGAGGAAACTACTTTGTCCCTAGTCAGTTAAGTTGCTGAGTATTCATAGTTTACATTTTAGCAATATGTAAATATCTGTTTTGGGGTTAAAAAAGCACGTTGCATACATTCTGAAGTGTGCATTTGAAGGTGTAAGAATCTGAGAAAGCTTTGAGTGCTCCTGATTTGCTGTATCCTTTTGGTATTGTTTGACTGTTTTGTTTCCCAAGATTCAGTGCAATGTTTTTGTCAGTAAAGGTTGCTATTGTTTCTTTAGTTTTTGAAGGCTCATCTAATTAGATATGACTGCTTTGTGCCTCTTTGTCTATGCTTGGCCAGTTGTCAGTGGATTGGTGGCCATTGCCCTGTTGATAAGTGTGTGAACACTTTGGCACCATCAGCGCCAAGTTAATGCCCATGTGAAATTCCTTGCCAACAAACCCAGGACTATTGGTGCAGGGGCTTCTCTGTTTTCAGTGGTCTGTCATTTCAGCCCATGCATCATTTCTAGCTACGGGTTTGATGTCTCGAGATCACCATTTTAAATCTTAGTTTTTGTTGTCTAGATTTGGGATAGTTACTCATTCACACTTAATGATTGGACTAGACCCTTAAAATTGTATTTGATTTTGGGGAAAAATTGTGGCATCCGTCTAGAGCCAGACATGTGAAAATGCAGAGCCCCTCAGAGTTAGAGGCCAGCTTCTCATAACAAATACACATCCTCTGAATGAAGCTAGTCCTTGTTTACCCTGTGCTGTTTCAACATGGCTGCTGTCTTGACATTTTATTTAAGTTGTACACACCTTTTTGTTTTGTTTTTTTCTCATCCTCCATGTGACCTAACCCTGTGTTCTGGCTTTAGGTTACACAAGAGAGATGAGCTTACAGGTGCTGGCGTGGCATTACTATGTCAAGCTGAGTTGATGTTTATTGAAAGCCACCTGCTGTATCTACATCCAAGAAACCAATCCCTTACCCCTGGAAAAAAGCTCACTTTAAAGCACCCTCTCTAGAGTATTGAAGTATGATTAGACACTTTCCAATATATTTCATGCCTTGCATCTGTCTTAGGACATCAATGGTTCTAATGGACAGTGCTGTTGTCTGTTTCTCTCTATGACCAGCTCTCCCCATTTCCCTCTCAGTCTCCTCCTGCCAAGGTTTGACAACCTATCACTCACTGAGAAAGGGGAGTTAACATAAATTGTATTTCCCCTAACCTGCTGGGTACCGTATACCCTTTCACCTCCAACAGAGAAATGTGGTTGGAAGAGATCTGTAAACTTAATGTTCAGAGAAAAAACATGACTATGCTATGAAAGAACACATCCAGACTGATACCTTGTTTTGGATTGTCAGCTTATGATCATACCCATGTGGTTCATCATAAAAATAAAGCTGGGAGTGACAAATAAATAAAGGGAGAGAGAAAGCGAGACCATGGAGGAGAAGGAAGAGCAGGTGGAGAAATCCAAACCTGACTGCCTCCCTCCCTCCCTCACTCTCTGCTCTTCTCTATCACCCCTCTCCCTCCCTCCCGCAGGTTTGACCAGTACGAGTCATTCGACTCGCGCCCTTCTCTCACCTCTTCCCGAGATCTCTACAGATCTGGCGGCGGCAGTAGCTATGGTTATGGCGATGGCCGGGGAGACAACATGCTGTTGGGTCAGCGCGGAGGCTCCGGCTTCGGAGGGGGAGTTGGGCTAGGGGGAGGAGGAGGCTTCAGCAGCCCCTCCTCGTCCTACGGAGTCGCTAAGATGCGACAGAATATGAGAGATTCCTTCACCAGTGGCCAGGGAGGAGGTGGAGGATGGGCTGGAGCAGGCCGACGTTCCCCCAGAAGGGGTGGAAGTGCCGGGGGTCGAGGAGCTGGAGGAGGGTTTGGAGGTCGCAGGTCTGACCCCACCCCATTAGGAGGAGGTGGGCGGGGAAGTGGTAGCGGTGGCCACTCCCACCGTGGCTATTCTCCAGGAGGTGGTAGAGGCAAGCTCCCATCCCTCCTTTCCAACCGCATGTACCCTGAGAGTGGGGGTTTCCATCAGGGTTCCACCCAAGGGCCTCACGACTTCCCTGGGAGGCATTTTGGAGGGGGCCCACGGGCTGGCCGCCAGCGAGGCCGCAAGAGACCCCTCAACAAAGTAAGTACCTCCAGCCGGACTAGAAAGCCCCCCGAACACTGGGCACGAGAAGACTGTTTTAATTATCTTCTTTTTGTACATTCAACCAACTAGCAGTCCACCCTTAAATGCTAGTATCACCATCTAAAGGAGGTTGTCCTACCATATAATCCCTAATATGACTGCCCAGCCCCTGTTCAATGTGGTCAGAAATGCGTCATGGAGCTAAACTGCCCTGTTTCTCCAGTAAGTGCCCAGTGTCTGCCCTGCCCCATCCTTTGTACACTTCACACCCAGGGGTGTTTTTACAATTTCACTTTTTGGATTTCATTTGGATGTTTGGTTTCTTTTGCCCCAGCCTTCGAGTACTCTGTTGGATAAGGCTAATGCTAGTGATAAGGGAATGCCCATACAAGGAAGACTTACGTTTAAAGAGTGCATAATTGGCATTGGCCAGAGTTTACAAGAATTCATTCATGTCTATAATATGAGCACTAGTTGTGTTGTCCTTGTGTTTCTGTCGAAGTGTTTCTGTCCATATGTCTTTGTTTGAGTTCGAATTGATTGTTTTGACCCTAGCAGGTGAAGCCACAACGCGATGGCCAGAAGAAGAGAAAGCAGACGCTGACTGCAGCTGATGAACCAGAATCCAAGATGAACAAGACAGAGAATACTAGTACAGAGGCTGCCCAAGGTACTTACTCAAACACACAGTGAATCCATGACGCTTTGGAGATAACTGTCCCATTACGCTACACACAACATTTTTTCCTGTCCTGTGTTTTTGTCTGTAGTAGTTGATGGTTTTAACATGATGAAGGTCTAACGACCAAAACTTTGCTGTTGGATGAATCCATTTTATTTCTTTTGCAAGTAAGTCTACGGTGTGCAGGAGCCTTTTGTTTCTAATGTTAACAAGCAGTTTCGCCCACAAACCTGTCATTTTGTAGGTGTGCATTAGCTTTTTTCTAATAGTTGATGGAACAAAGTGATGGTAATGGTAATAAATTGATGGTAATTAAGTGTTTCTTCTGAACTGCTTTGTCACTGTAGAGCCTGCAGAGAAAAATGGAGAGAGCAGTGAAGCAAAGACTGCAGATCCTGTGAGTAGATAAAGTTTATGTGTCGGCTATAATGCTATTGATTTCTTTGTTCTTGTATCTACAACATGATTTGTTATAATTATTCATGTGCGCTTTGTCTTCTCTACAGGAGACAAAACCTACAGCAGATGGAGAGAAAAGTAAGCCTCCTTGCTCTTGCTCCTCATTCTGATTATTTCCCCATCTTGTGCTGTGCTCTTGCTGTCCGCCTTGACTTCTATCTTTATACAATCATTTACTCAAACACACCCTGACATACCTGTCATCGTGCCATTCCATAGCTGCACCCACACAGGAGGAGAACTCTCAGGGGAAGAAGAAGCAACAGGGCAAACAGACCCCAACCCAAAGCCAAGAGAAGCACCCCAAACTGAGGAAGAGGAGGGGCTTCCTCGAAAGGTGAGGGAGGCCAAACTAAACATCTACTACATAACCCTGCTTCATCTTTTTCTTATCTTTTTTGTTCTCATTTTCCCTCTTGGGGAAAATGAGAATAGTGAGTTCAGCTGAGTTCTTGGTCTTTCTTTCTTTTCACCTCTCCTTTCTTGTTCTTCATTTTCATTTTTCTAACCCCTTTTTTCATTTTCTGTTTTTGCACTTCCATGTTTTACATCCCTGTCAGATGCTGATAAATATATGAATGATGCTAGTTATGGAATACTTAAGATTAAAATGTGATTTTTTTTTAAAACCAGGTTTTGTACAAAATAATTTAACATTCCTTTTTCTAAAAACTGTGAGACTTGAGTGTGATTTGCCAATCTGTCTATGTTGCAGGGTGATGTTTGCATGCTCTGTATGCAAGTTTCGTTCATTCTACAAAGAAGACATGGCCACTCATCTTGAAAGTCGTTTCCACAAGGACCACTTTAAGTTCCTCTCCAGCCAGCTGTCCAAGCCCACCACAGACTTCCTACAGGTGAGAAACACATCATTTTGACGAATGCCCTCACACCCAAATAGGTATACGGAGGGATTCACAGTACAGTGTTGACTGTCAGTTCATCTAACCCCTGCTGGTGTCATATCTTATATACTGCTGCTCATTGCTTCAAGCTAGAACTTCCAAACCCTCTAGGAAGTAGCTGTTATTATTGTTAATATTATTAATATTGATCAAATTATTTTATTAGACTTAACTGATGTCCTAATGTTCTGTGATGTGGAGGCTGTAGCAAGGGAAGGCAGTCGATCAGATTTGTTTTGTGATGTTTAATCATGCAACATGATAAAGAATAACAGGTGTTAATGTATTTCTTTAAGTTTGTGACATGGCTGACTCATACTGTAAATATTTTGTATAGATTGTTAGTAACCAATGTTTTATCTGTGTGCTGCTGCCTCTTGGCCAGGTCACACGTGAAAGAGATTTTGAATCTCAGTGTGTCTTCACCAGGTTAAGATGTATATTGAGAGAGTTTGAACTGTCTACCATTGCTTTACTGCGGTGCCTGGACATGATAGACTGTTCTCAGATAACAATAATAAAACCAGTTCTATAGATGCAATTATCCTCTATCCCATGTGTGAATATTTGCTTGACATGGTTAATTTCAAGATGGTATGTTGGTTTTCTAGGAATACTTGTTGAACAAGTGTAAGAAGACTGAGCAGAGGATTAGTCAGTTGGAAAATCACAGTGCTGCCATCTGCCAGGTGTACAAGGAGCAGGACCTCACCAGAGGTAAAAGCTACAGCTG
Source organism: Myripristis jacobus (assembly GCA_900302555.1). Lineage (NCBI taxonomy): Eukaryota > Metazoa > Chordata > Actinopteri > Holocentriformes > Holocentridae > Myripristis > Myripristis jacobus. The sequence continues at coordinate 113 of OMLB01027079.1, read as the reverse complement.
TGTGTGTGTGTGTGTGTGTGTGTGTGTGTGTGTGTGTGTGTGTGTGTGTGAGAGAGGGGGTAATCAGCTACCAATCAAACTGACCTATGCACAACAGCAATAACTGTCATAAA
>OMLB01027078.1:0-25153 GCA_900302555.1 Myripristis jacobus | reverse complement strand
AGGTATACATTGTTTATGAAAGTGGAGTACGTGAGCCGGTCCGACCGAAAGCGAGGGTGATCCTCATGTTGAGTGATTAAGTGTGTTTGTACAGAGAATGGAGCTGCTATGCGGCAGTGAGGTGAGTGTGTTCCTCCGTAGCCGAGGAGCCCCAGCTAAAGCTTGAGGGGAAATCTATCCCTCAGGATTAGCTCCAGCCCAGCCCCCCTGATGATAACTTAGTAATGAACTCAGTCCTGGGACACGGACAGCCTATCCTCTACTCTGCCTTGGCTTGAATACATGGCACTGCTGCTTACCTGACCATGAACTCTGGATAGGGCCTGTGGGATTAGACCAATAAATTCGATATTGGTCTTGTATTCAAAATCCCATGCTATGCTGTCATTGTCATGTTGTCTACCTCTAATATGATGGAGGTCCCTTTCTTCTAAAGCAGCTTCAAGGCTTGGGGACTATAACATACATGTGTTGCACACAGATCACTCTTGGAAAATCTCCTCAATCTCTCCTTAAGCTGACCCTCACCAATTTTGCGTAGTGAACCTTTAAAGAAGTAACTCACCGAGAAGACTTTCCTGGCACAGCGATGGTTTAAAACTTTGAATGTCGTCACACAGCATCACCTCTAAACAGCTTCAGATGAAAGTATTGGTTTTCATTGCTCTGCATTAGGGGTATCTGGATGGGTCTCCTGTAGATCCTTATCAGATACTCCTCAAAAGCTTCAAAGAGGGCAAACCGGAGAAGGGCGAGTCAGGTGCTGCTTTAGATATCAAATCCTCCGATCATCATTCTCCTCCACAATGGCTCTTATCTCATATTACAATAGTGCAGCAACTCGTGTTTACCGCTCTTTTATCCTTCCATTCACTGGACTTGGTTTTGTTGAATAGTTTGCCCACTGGCTCTGAGAAAGAAAAAAATAGACCAGGTTTCCTACATTGTCTCAACAAGTATGAAAAAGTATAGCGCATTATGATTTTGATAATTAGTAGGTCTCAATAAGCGTGGAAAAAGAAGAGAGAGATTACCCCGGCTATTGCTTGTATTTACAGTTTTCTTAAAATCAGTTTTCAAATCAGTTTTCTAAAAATCACGGGGCAGAGTGATTCAAACACCTGTCCATACTACGGTGCACACATCAATGGTGGCGCTTGCTCTGCCGTCCCATTCAAGGCCACAAGATGGGAAAATGCAGGTTTTCTGAGAAATGGCTCACCTGTTCAAAATATTAAGAAAACGGCTTGCAAAGGACCGTAAAAACAGGAAGAAAAGAGCGTGTTGCAAACTGTGTGAAATCATTCAATATCTCTAACGTGAACGAGGCAGCCATCACTGGTCACACGGAAGAGAAAAAGCACGGTGATGTTGTGAAAGCATGAAATTTGAAAAGGAAATTCACATTAGGACTGCACACCCGCGGTTCACCTTGTGTTGTTTACTTGTGTGTAATTACTGAAATTGCAGTGGACTTGTTTGGGGCACGTAGGGTGTGTTTTCTCACCAAGCAGTTTTAAAGTGTTCGGTGCGCAGCTCTGGGGGAATCAGTCGTCTCTCGGGCTCTGTCGGACTGCAGTGGACAGCTGTGGTGAAAGAGGGTTTGGTTGTTGTGTTTGGTTTGTTAGAAAGACAGCACGGCTCACGTAGCCCATAACCACCCATACGCTTCTGAACGTTTAGAGTAGGGCTCGTCCATATGGTCAAAAAAGTCAGCACAATAAGATGCTTCAGTGTATTTCCAAATACAAAAAGTTAATCATAGTTAAAAAATAATTGTGTATTCTCTCTATTTGTGACTCTGTGTAGACATGCATACTTGCCAAACCACACATCTGGGGTAGGCGATCTGAATAATATGGAATTATGTCAAAACATGCGAGAAGATGACAAACTTCTCGATGTTGTTGAAGGTGAAAGCAAAGGTGGTGTTGCTGGACTACGTTGGCAGCGGTCCTAAACAAAGTTTGCAACACATGTTGCTCTGCTCAGCGTCAGACTTTCAAACGCCAAACTGTTTACATGCTGCCGACATTGCGGTACCTGTCTTGTTGACATCTCCTCACTTTCTCCTCACTCCTCAGCCGAGCGTGCAGCCAGACCTTTCTCTATCCGTGCCGCATCACCGGCTGTTTGTGTGTCATTTCTGTGCCTGCTGTATATTCTTGCCACATGATTTGCTGTTTGTGTATCAGTCGTGGAATGTAATCTTGATGGAAATTTATGATTATTTTATGGACCATTTATTGTATTTATATAAAGGAAAATGATAACACGAGAATTACTGATATTGTTTTATCACCTAACAAATAATAAAAAAAAATAGCTTGCAAATCTGGCCTGCTAAGCTGGCAAATTACCAACTGGCTCTGCCATGACTTTAGCAGTGGACCCACCAAAGTCTGTTCTGTGTCAAAGTGGAGAGTGTGTAGGAGAGGATTGAGAAAGAGGAGGAGGGTTTCTGCAACCATCATGTTAATATTGGTCGCTCCCTGCAGGCTGTGTGAACGAATGTGTGTGTGTGTCTGTATCTTTCCATGACCTTCATAATCAGGCAAAAAAAAATGTAGGCTTAGTAGATGAACGATTTGCCAAATGTAATCTGTGTGGATATTAGCTCAAAATAATAAGATTAACTTTAGACTTGTCAACACAAGACTCATATTGGAGGGCCATCTTGTGCGCGTCTCCTGATTTTCTTTCAGCTCCTCCCTCTCTTGCCGTCTCTCTCTCTCTTCTCTGTCTCCGTGACTCCACGCTTGGCCTTTCTGTGGTTCCCTCCTCACCACAGAGATGGTGCCTGACAGATGTTTTTGTCTGACCGCCCTGTGACTAAAAGAGGCCTGGTGAGGGCCCCAGGCCAGCAGGAGGTCAGGCTTTATCTCAGTGATAACCTATCAGCCTCTGGGCTATTCTGGGGCCTGAGGCGCTGCAGACGGCCAGTGTCCAGCGTCATTAGGGGCTCTGACCTCGGGGGGGAGAAATGATTTAGCGTTGTGGGTTTAAGAGGTTGGGCGCAGGTCAACAGTGCTGCCAGTTGCACTTTGTTTCTGGCTTGTTTATCAAACTGGGACAGGTTGGAGAGGCAATGTTGTAGTAATGATGGACACAAAGATCCCCGCGAGCTGCACTGGGTAGGATTTCTAAATCACAAACTGTCTTCAGCAGAGGATAGCATCCCATCATCCTTTGTGGGATTTTTCCTGTTTTCACCAATAAAATAGAAATTCTGGAAATGGGCACTGGCCAGAAATCTTTAAAAGTTAAAATCTTTTTAAAAATTTAAAGTGCAGTACACACCGTTCACCTAAAGTGCAGCGGGTGCTCCATCCAGAGACTCACACATGACTTATCCTCCTGCCAGAGAGCTTTCCTAAACACCTCCACCTCCACCAGACAGAAGGAAGTTTACTGATGCAGACAAACCAAAAGAAGCCAAAGCAAGCAGAGGCCAAATTACATAGCTCATTTTGTACCATGAAATGCAATGCAACGTGCTTTTAAGTTAAACAAAATACAACATTAAAAATAAGAAAAACAACAAAACATCATATTGTAGATTTCCTTCGTATAAGTTTATACCAGTAAGATTTTACCTGTAGTGCAGTATGAAATGCTGAAAGCGTAAGCCAACAAAAAATCAGCTCAGGAGAGAAGCACAGTTTTATTTGCTGGGATAGGTGGAGAGGTGGGATTGTTCAAAAATCTGTGGTTGTTTTATTGGTTTAAACTTTAATTTATGCCCACAAGAGCAGCATGAGGTCACCATTAAAGAGTCTCCTGTTTTCCAGGAAGTAAAGGTCATGGGAGTTAGTTTCATAATGTCTGTAAGTTTTGTTATCTCTTGTGAGCCGCCAAAATGTCAAGTTGCCCCAAGCAGCTTTAAAATGCATTCTGAGTGACTGGACTGTTTTCAGATAGAGAAAAACAAACAAACAAACAAAAAAAAACACCCATAAGGTCTAGGTGTGTATGTTCTCAAGACACACTGAAGACCTGATCACATGAACCATGTCTGGGATTAGTCAGAGATGCATTTGTGTGTCAGTGCAGTGCGTTTCCAGTCCAAACGTAGGAGCTGATGTTAATGCCAGATGGATCGGAGGCTGTGGACGTCAGCCTCCCCGTGTGATGTGGCGTTGTAAACGTTGTAATGTGCTCAAATTAATATCGTGAAGGCCTGCAGCCTGGCAGGACCGGAGCTGCCTCAGCCAGCTGACAAGCCTGCTCTGCATGTGTCTGTCTCTGGTCCCTGAGGGGCTTCCTACAGACTGTCAGATTACCCCCACCCATTGTTCTGTACCCCACCCCTCCCAATTTATCACCTTATACGTTACGTGAGAGCTTTCCTCCATTGTTACGGGCGACACCAGGCTATTAAATGGCCAGGAGCAATCATGATCCCTCCTCCCCTGCCTTCTGCCACCAGACCTCCACTAAGTGAGGAAATGAAAATGAACTTCATTTTGCCCCTGTGTGCTGATTTTGGGTCAATTTAAGACATTTGGACGAGGGGTGAACAATTCATTGAAGTGTTATTGGCATCACAGTATGGCAGAGTGCAACATCCAGAACACAGGAGTTGCATTTTTTTTTTTTTTTTTAATAAAGGTAAACTGTGTGACAAAGCACCATTATAAAGCAAACGTCCCATCATCATCATCATAATTCATAACAGTGTTTTGTTTTAGTGAAAATGAAAACTAGGAGGCTAAAATGAACATTCACACTACTCACCCTACTTCTAAGACTTTTTATATATAAAAATCTAACACATTAAATGTAGAATTACGACATTATAATGACTTGTCATATACGTTGAAATATTAATGGCCTTTACCTTTATTAATGATGCTCATAATTTCAGGAGTGTTTGATGACTTTTATGAACTCTTACACGAGATGTGTGCGCCGTAACTCCTGCTTTATGTGAACACACACTGTCCGACATCTGGTACTTCAGTATTTGCCTTTATTTGCCCCAGTGCCGAAACCACAATTACCCAAATCACAAGGAGCACGCAGATGGTGTACAGTCAGGATTAAAGGGAATTATAACGTGGGGGAAGAGGAAGAGGGGAGCAGCTTTTCAGATATGCTGGAATCCCGCTCTCATACAGGTCATCACCCGGCTAATACACAGAACTCAGCGAACAAGACCTCCATTGTCAATAAGCGGGAACAGCAGCGTTTGGAGACACACATTTTGACTCCTTCCCTTTCCTCAGTCATGTTTTCCCCAAGAGATGTAGGCGCCCAGTTGGATTCATTGGGAGTAAAGCACATTTTAAAGTTGAGTGTCATGCAAACATAATCTAAACACATCACGCAGAATTGGAGCTTTTATGCATAACCGGTAATGCACATGGTGTTGAATTCCCTCGCGCACGTATCTCACTATGATCAACCAGTCAGAGTGCACGACCTTGTGTGCAGACTTGTGTTGTTTACATGTGATTTACCATTTCTAACGATGTGCAAATTTGTACTTAATCTGTGTGGTGGAAGATAAACACATATTGTGCACAGCAAACACCGGTAGGCCTCCTGGCTCGAGATGCCGCCGATAACGAGGCTGCACGCACTCCGAAGCCGCCTCTCGTCACTGAGCTCCTACCTGCAGCGTCCAGGCGTACTCAGGTTGTGGTTGGTTAGTGTGGCTCTGGTTGTTTTCTAAAGTGATCACGTGCACCCCTTCACTAGAGCTCAAAACAAACCGATCACCGTGCATGCAGAGCCTCCGTGTCACAAGCAACTCCTATCCAAGAATCCTCAAATCAGACTAAATTAGTTCATGTCAGATAGATTTTTCTTGCAGATTAGTCATAGAAAATGAGAACCTTGCAAGTTTTCCTTTTGTGTCAAGCAGCAAAAAAGACGTGTTTGAGGAAAATCATGATGTAGGCCCAATCCTGCAATCAACATCTTAGACATCAAATACTAGGAATATGTGTCCAGTTTGGTTAATTGTTTTATTGTTAAGATATTTCATAATTAAATTACTATAATGAAGGATTTGTGGTACTAAAGAGGGGATAAAGTCTTGAGCTTTCCCCCCTTGTTTTGACATATTTAACTCCTGAAAACGACTATATTGTCAAATTTCTCATTCCATTCTTATCAGAAACTTTGAATCAGGATTGACTAATCTCACAGCCCCAGTTTCATGCGCCGCTAAAACTCTGAGAGAGAACTTAATACTTGGGCTTTTCGGAACTTCTTAGAGTTTAACAAGGTGGTGAACCAAGGCCAACCCAAGACGAAAGTACTTCTAAGTTGACTGAAACGGCGGTGAGTGTACCGTGGCTTTGACCGAGCAATCTGCAGTTAGGATTTACTCAGTCGGAGATATTAAACGTATTAAAGCCTATTTCATTTCATTAGTTTTATCAAACCTAAGCTTCATTACCCCTTTCAACTTAGAAATGTTTTATGTCTTATTTCCCGATCAAAATCTGTAAGCCCGAAAAGTTGGTGGGGCTTTAATCTTGCACAGGGAATCGCCAATGAAACTCTCCTCAGCGTGTAACATGACCATCTGTCTTTTTTATACACAAGTGTGCCACACAAGGCATTATTATCAACCAGAGGGAGTGATGTTCAGCCTTGGAACTCATCAGTGTCCCATTATTTGAGCCTCGTAAAACTGTCGTCCTGCTATGAAAGGGCCCGGCCGTTGAGAAAACACCCCAAACAAAACGCGGAGCAGCGTGGTGGAGTCTCCGCTGCTGCTGGAGGAAGGAGCAGCTGTCAGGGCCGACCCTCCACAGCCCGATCTCACCGCTCGCTGGGCTAGACGAGCTTATATCTCACTGATGTTTTATTCATGAGTTTGGGTTCAAACTCAGCCCACCCAATCATCCCCCGCAAAATCTTCCCTCTTCACTGCTCTCCTCTGGAGTATTGTTGGCACCGGTCCGGGTTTATAGCCTGATTTACTCTCCAGCTCCTCTCCACTTGCTCTCTTCTCAAACCAAGTCTCCTCTTCCTCTAGTCAAGCTGTTTCTGATGTTGCGGATCAGATGTTTGCAAACTTATGATCCAATCAAAGAGCTTTTCCCCCAGAAAATCACTTTCTGAGTACCTTTTGGTTTTTCCTGCTGACAAATGGAAAATAACTGAGTCACTTGACATGCTTAGTATGTAAGTGGAACAAATTCTGAATTTCACACCTACAATATCCCATCCACGGTCTTAGCCAACTTGAGAAATGGGAAATTTCCTATACGTTATGTGCACTTTTTTCTGGGGAAGGGGTCAGCAAATACATGAGGAGGATTGCTCAGCCCATCACTTGCGTCTTGCATTAAGTGTTACAGAATTTTATGGGGCTTTGCTCTACTGTACTTTTACCCATCCTGCTCAGCTCATCACAAAGCACAAGGCAAGAGCATAATGAGGAAGGAAATTTCCACTCTTTTTCAGACGGGACATATTGCAGGGAAAGTGTTAAAACCTTTGCGACAGACCGTGAAATTCTGTCTCTGTACTTTAGCTGCTAGTGTTTGCCTGTCAACTCTGCTGTTGGTGTGCTAAATGTTTAATTGGTCCACTAAACAGACAGGTCCCGTATAGCCTTTAAAGGAGGTCATTCGTACCTCTGAGGAAGAAGTAAAAACACTGATTCTCTGTTGGAGTGGGGCCCCTCAGGACCTCTAGCCGCCAGGGGTTTAGTCCTGTCTCTGACGTAAAGGGAAGGAGAAGAAAGGCCAGACTGGAAGTCGGGAGGATAAGTAAAGGTTATTTTTACTTAACCCTCTGAAACCTTAATGCGTCATCAGCACACAAAATCCCCTTATATCTGTTCAAAAAAAGAAATTGGGACTTTGGCCCATGAAAATTAAAATGAATTTATTTTATTCATTTGTTTATTTATTTATTTATTAGATTTTGGAAAGTGGACCCTCAGCTGAAACAATACACATAATCTAGAAGAGGATAAAAAAAATGGCATACTGACCCAGAAGTATGTGAACAGGTGGTCGAGCGAGCTAGACAGTCAGTGAAGAGAGAGAATAGAAGTAGCCAAAACAAACATTTTCCATGTTTCTGAGAATAGCCACACACACACACACACACATGCAGAAAAACAGGACCAAACACATGATCCCCTCCAGGCTGTACCTGGCAGTAAAGTAAAATATTTTACAAAATAAACAAGTTTAAAAAAAATAGATAGACTTTTTACAGTACAAAAGTAAGGAAAGGTATAAATAAATAAATAAATAAATTGCCGTAAAAAAAAAAAAGTATAAATTCTAATATTTTTTTTAATTGCTTATTTGGCCTATGAAATTGGCCATGAAAAAAATAGACACAACACTGGCATATGTATATCAGTTTTGATGAGAGTACTCACTCCCCTCCAAAAAAAAAAAAACCTCCAAAAACAAAACAAACAAAAAAAAAAGCTCTTCATAGGCCAAAGGCCCATTTTTCAAAGCAGTAAAGGGAATTTCAACCAGGATTCGATGGTTAATAGTGCCTTATAAAAAGGATGCAGGACTGCTGTTGACTTTTATCTGAATAATTGCTGCACGATCTGAATGATTTTAGCCCAGTTTGAGTTTTTATAGACATACTGTAGTTTCTAATGAGTCTGTTGGGCGACTGTGTAGGAGGCAGACGGCTGAACTGCAGCTGAACTGACGTGTCTCATGTTGCTAGTTAACTCTCATCTTATTTTTGAGATAAATGCCTCCTCTAATATAATTAGTGGGGTCTCCTCCAAAACAATCAGCCAGCAAGCATACCAAAGGCAGTGGTGCGGTAAGCTGAGTAATTGGCCTACCCTTACTTTTTACATGGGCTTTGAAATGAAAACTAGATGATAATGAATCTGGTCTCAGGCTATACTTTTGTGTTGCGGTGTGCAGTGTTTGTTGCATTGTTCTATATGGAAGAGCCATATTATGTATTATGTATTATTATGTATTATGTAACGGTGCCAGCCTCTCTTGTTGGCTGGTAAGTTATCTCCATTACACCCTGCAACTTTCTGCTTTGTGTCTGTCCGTCTCAGAGGTCACATGACAGAACAACCAGTAGGTCACAAGACCGGACTTTTGCATATTGTATGTGTGTATGAATCGTCCTAGCTGTTAAACAATTAGTCTGACAAGTTGACATCATGAAACACAAGTAGTGATGGCTCTTTGACGTCCACGACAAATTTATTCTGCTCCATTGCTGCTGGCCGGGCTCATTGACAAATACATGACACGTGAAAGCTGCTATTTTGAGCCTACAGGTTCTTCCCACTGGCACCGGTGCTGAGCAACACCTTCTGTCAACAGTTTCTGTCCCGTGTCAACCAGCTGCTGACCAATCCCTCCTGTGAGCGAAGCAGTTAAACCTGGGATCTGGGATGTTTTCTCTGGTAATGTGCAGGCCTAGATATTACATTAATCTGAATTCTGGAGTCAAGTTGCTTGTATTACAGTGCATTTTTATGTTTATGCATGAAAATACACTGTTTGAGGCCAGTCTGCCAAGTTCGAAAATGTCAAAAATCAAAAATGTCTGTATTGCTGTATTTTATGTGAGACATACACCTTGCTTCACTTTGAGGAGTTGTAAAAGTAAATGTTTGATCGCTGAATTTGGAGTTTTGAACACACCTACCCAATTTGACGGGCAAATTTGGCTGTCATTTTTGCACGGGAGCTTTGCCCGCCATCACCTGTTGCAAGCGGAAATAACCGAAATCCACAACCTCGCTCATATCGCTATGGTTACCATGGTTAGAGAAGCTCTCCATAGAACTTCCTCGATATAAGCTGAATGAGGGCGAGACAAAATAGGCAACTGGGGATCTTCTGGATTTTAACTTTAAAGTTGCATAAGGTAGTTTTTTGCAAGAGGTAGCTGTCTGAGTTCTGAGGACTTTAATGTGACATCCTCTTGTTAGTTTCTGGTGTTTATGTGGAAATGGTCGAGAGATTCAAGTGTTCACTCACTGCTGTTTGGAGAGCACTTCTGAATTTTGATTTGTAACTTCCTCCTGCATATTCCTGCCAGTGGTCATACCTGGACCCCAAATAATAATAATAATGATGTGGATGAATGGGAGGAATCTACAGTCTCTTAGTTTGTGGGGATGGGAAGCTTTTCTCTTTTTTGGCCCACAATTTATGATTTATACTAGCGAGACAGGTGTACTTTTACATAAAACATTTCCTTTTGTAGCTGGAGGAATGTGAGTACTGTATCCTACAGGCTCAGGTATGTCTGTTTTAATACATTTAAAATGAATGGCCATTACATTAAGATGCTGTGCCACTGCTGTTTAAGGCGCAGAAGAGGCCAGCAGCACAGCATGACTTATGACTCACAGCTGCAGACTTACTAAAGGTTTCACAGTTATTTTCCCAAAATCCCCAACGTTGTATCTGTGCCAACCATTGTCCAAGCAGCAACATAGCAGCACACAGTGCATTTCAATGCAGGGGAAAGAATAGAAGGGGTGATGTCATGGCACTGGTATGTGTACCCCACAGCAATACCTTCGATCGTTTTTCTGGGGCTGGAATTTGACTCCACTTGGTTTAAATACAGTGCACAACAAGTTTTCTGAATACTTGGTAAAGTTTTCAGCTGATGACGAAGGGAAGGGCAAGCATCGCCTCATGGGTGTTGGAGCACTGCCAGCAGACTATTACAATTCTTTTCCCCAGGAGTCTTAAGACGACTTCAAACAGAATTTGACTCAAAGGCAAAAAAATAGTCTAGTTTTTGTCATGGAGATGGGAAAACGTTCGGCTGTAGTGCAGATAATGGAAAAGAGCAGAGAGAAAACTGTCGGAAATGAAAGCACGAGTTGGCTCTGATCTCTCCCTCCTGCAGTTAATATGTCACCTTATCTCTGCTAGTGTAAGTGAAGGCTTGATGCACCGCACCCAGGCTGACCGCCAGACGGACATTGCCGGTCACATGCTTGAGGCGTATGTTCAGGATGAGGGAGGGGGCTTGTACGCTGCTGCCACTGGCCAAGAAGATGAAAAGTTTTGCCGCGAGGAAAAGTCCATTATGAGCAGAGGATGGGGCGTGGAGTTTTCCTCATATCCCATGAACAATACGTGTGGAGTGTTCGGCCGTGCCTTGTTTGCGGGTGGAAGAGGAACAGGCTCGAAAACGCTAAATGCCTAAATTGTACCCCACCCTCTGCCTCTTTAAGAAGAAAACAACACAAGGCCTTCAAAGAGAGAAAACAGATTGCTTCTGTTGGGTTTCTCTTTGTGGAAGCATTTGCTGAACGACTTTGGTTTGGGGTCAGTGCTTAATGAAAAATGAGTTGTAAGGGCGCTCTAAGTCAGCTTAGAAAGAACATTTGAAAAACATGTTTTGGTCGTGATGTGGCCTTCATCACAATAGAGGGGTTTGTTTTATTTTTCACCAAGAGAGGAGACATGCTGTGTGCTGGGAAAATGAGGCTCTCATTAACAACTTGGTGTCATAATGTGGGCATTTACTGCCTATAGGGGTGCGTGCTTTGCTAAACGCATACCTGCGCCATCGTGCAGTAATTGGCAAGCTTAGTGGAGAGGACCCAGGAGGCTGCCACTACATCGTCAACTGGCCATTAGGCCCCATTAGGTCCTGCCCTGCAATCAGCCATATGCATGAAGACCATTCATCTCAGGGCTGTCCATTTATGTCACCCGGCCTGGAGTGGCATACAGGGCTCAAGGATCCCGCTTAGCATTTCTTCAGCAGAGTGTGAATTAGCTTGCTGTCTGCGGCTTCCAGCTGGATCAACATACACAAACCAAACGCGCCCCCCCTCCACCTCTCCATCTCTCTTTCTCCTCATTAGGCTCTGTTGACTCTGGCCCCTTGGCAAATAGCAACGGAAAGGCACTCCTAACCACTCAGTGTATTTACAGTAAAAAAAAAAAAAAAAGATCTCCTCTAGTATTTCACAGTCAAAGTGTGACATAAACCCTCAGATGACCAAAGATGTATGAAGGATCAGAAAAAAATCATTTCTATGCCTGTGGTTTGCTTTGATAAGAGAGAATCCTTCTCTTCAGGATTAGTTTTACACCTGCTGGGAAGGGCCATCAGGGCATCAAAGTTATCATGCACCTGGTTTGCGGTTGCCCCTGCCTCATTTTCCCTATCAGTGGAGTCCCTATCAAGACAATTATGTGACTGTGCTGTCCTTCATTCATTGCATAATATATCTCTTCTTTGATAAGCCCATGCTGTATAATGCATCACACCCCCGCCAGGCCCCTTTCTCCTCTGGCCCCCAGCTGGGAATCAACACAATGCACAAGGGCGGGTCATTTGCATGCCTGGCAAACCTTTACGTCAGCTGCCTGATGGGTCTCAACGGGGGGAATACACACCCTTATCTCCGCTTGTCGTCTTGCCTTGCATCCCGCTCCCACAGGCCTCCAGCCGGCCATGGCTTCCAGGAAAGGTCTGGTCTGGGAACAAATGACAGGGTGAGGCACTTTGTCAAAGCAATTAGTGCCTAAAAAGCCCATTCTTTTTTTAATAGGTTTTAATTACTGATGTTGGTATGCAAGGGCAATCTTTAAAGTAAATAAACAGAGGAAATAAAAGAACAATCTGTGACTGGGATTTGTATCAGATAAATTAAGTTGGAATGATCAGCGTTCACATGAAAAGGTGTTTTAGGATATTTTACGTGACTGTGCTGAGGGGTAGCTCACACATTCAGACAGCAGAAAAGCTGAAGCGCTGTCTGTAGCTTGGTGTCAGTCTCTGTTCAATCCACCATCCCCTACCTCCTCTGGGCTACTGAAGGGAGACAGCCGACCCAAAAACAGTCTGTAGGATTTTCCCTAAAGGCGGCACAGAGGTCGCAGGCCACCCAGATGTGATGTGGCATCTGTACTGTAGTTATAAAAGTTTGGTGTCACACATGGACAAAAACAGATCTGTGTAATCCCAAACCCCAGAAGAATGTATTCGGTGCCATGTGCCAGCTAAAAGAATAGATTCTGTGCCGTAGCCATAATCTGACCGCAAATATTTCTCAAGCTAGATATGTTTGGGTTTAACCTCTTGAACTGCATCGCTCCTTCTGGTGGGTTCATCATCGCTGTGCGGCTGAGCTTCTTTCAAACCTACAAAACTTTATTTTAAATTCTAGCTGAGATTCCAAAGTTTCCAAAGATCCCAAGGTGTCTTGCAGAATTATAGGGAAATGTGTATAAAATGATGCATAAGACATGTAGATATTTTCTATTTGATGTAATGCTGCTGCTATAAAGCAAATGACATCTTTAGTTAGAATATTTTACTCAATATATTTCTGACATTGCTGTATAATATGCAAGAATATGTTTTTTTCTGACTTTGAAGCTACTTAAGGGGCAATTTAAGGGGAAAATCAGTGTTTATGAGCTTCACCGAAAATATTGATAATATCTATGAATCTGTCTGGCTGTCCTGGATAGTGATACCCAGTGCTCACTTGTTTTCGTCCAGTTAGTCAGCTAAGTTACTTAGACCAGAGTCTTGTAGATTGTACAGATGTTTCCCGTTGGGAAGCATTCTGTGTTTCCCACTTTTTGGCCAGCCTTTCAAGACAAAATAGGATGTGGTCGGGGAAATTATCCCTATTTCTATTTCAGTTTTGGGCTGATCCATTGTTGGCTCTCTCTCTACTGGGGACGTACATACCAGTGTCTAATGGGGGCGATGATGGTTGTGGGCTTTTCTCTTGTGTTCACTCTGCTGCAGTATGCTGTGATTTGTGTATATGTGCAGTGATATTTCCTTTAACAAGAGTATACTCCATCAAAGCAAAGTCTTGACAGATGGAAAATATGACTGATCATCTAAATTTTTTTGTTTGTGTAAAAAAAAAAAGAACTTTGTTATTGAACCCTCAAGCTGAACTTTCTGCGGTTTTCCTTGAGATCAACTCTTGTGTGCGTCGTCTTGTGCATTCATGCTGTCTTCACAGCACTCAGCATCTACCTTACAAATTATAGATGTGGTGGAACTGGTCTTTTACTCACATATAATTAAAACACGTTATTCATTGTTTGTCGTGAAACAGCAGGAATGCACTTCTCCTCTCCCACAGCCAAGGAAAACTTTCCCTTACCCCTCTCTGCACCCCTTCTGCTCAGGTTTCCTCTGGTTTTATTCTGAACTCAACACTTTGGAAAGAACCTGGTGAGTGGACACTTTATCCTACGTGGGAATCATTAATAAGTTCATGTGCTTCACTTTGAGACCTCTTGTCAGAAGAGCAGCTCTCAGCTTTTGCGTGAAGCTGAAATAGAGGGTGTTTTTGTGCAGCAGTGTGGACCGCAGGCCTCCCAGCTCCCCAGCGGCCTGCCTGCCCTGCAGCTGCTGAGCCATGTCAGCCGGCCCATGGTGCAGCCTTCTCCCTCTCCTGACTACCATGTCATCACCGATGTGTCTATTAGTCAGCGTGAGTGACAGGCCCGGTCACTGCTCAACACAAGCAGGAGATGCTCTCACACATGGAACACACACCAGGGTTAGACCGATATATCAGTTTGCTACACGGACCAATATCAGAATTTTATCAAAAAATCAGCCCGGCAGTGTTGTCCCCTTCCTCCCTTACCTTGAGCATGTATAGCTTCAAAGGTGTCAGCTTGTAACTCAATTAAATTCAGGCTTTTTTTTGCATTCTGCTCATAGATTTAATTGCTCAACAATGTTTTCTAGTGATGGTTATTTTGAAGGTGCACCATGCAGAATTGCAGAGGCTTGATTTAAAGGCAGAATGAGTGGGATTTGTCCTTTGGATTTTGTAAACACATAATTCGAAGTTGGTCCCTCCTTCCCGGCTATACTAACTGCAGTGGGTTTAAACCCCAGATTCGCTCATTATGGAATGAGCTTTGTCCACTTGACGTTTCACCTTGTCAGATTTCCATTTCCCTCGGCCTGTGTCCATGATTTTCGTAGCCTCCTATTGGATGTTGTGTTATCAATCTGGCACTGATTGCTGTGATCGGCTGGAAGCTACACACCCGCTGCCCAAATGTTGACACCCAGAAGAGTCCTGAGCTCAGCAAAACAAGAAAAGCCAGGCAGAGGGCACGGTCTCTGCAGACACACGCCAACACACACTTCTAGTGGCTCACAAGTGATGAGTGAGAGGGATCCATCAAACTACTTTTATTTTGTCAGCTGAGCCTAAAGTCCTCACTTAAACCAACCCTCAGCGACTTTGAGTTTTCCCTTCCACTGAGTAGTTTTAAAGAGCTGCTAACCAATATCAAACAGTTTCACTTGTTCTGAGTTCAATATACACTTGAAGTGTCACTAAAAAATGCTGTTTTGGAGGCTTTCCAACTGTGTAAAGAATAAAATGCTGAATATCTGTAATTATTTGGCATGAAATAGTCAATTTTAAAGAGACCAAATATCAGAATTGGCTGTCAGCAGCTTCAGTGTGGTATCGGTATCAGTATCAGCTAATGCATATTGTTTTAAGTTTAAAATATGAGCAGTCACATGCTCAGGTACACAATAGATCTGAGCTATGCACACATTCAGAGGCAGAGAGCTGTGAAAGCCATCAAACATTCACAAACATGATTTATTGCAAGTCAGCAGGCCCCCCTGTGTTCTCCGGGAAGTTCATTTTCCCCGGACTTTAAAGGCAAACCAGCGTTATGTCTCCTATGGATGTAAAACCTAGACAATGTGTTTGGTTTGGACTTGCAGCGCTTTATTGAACACCATTTCAAGGGTCATAAATTCAGCCCATGGTTGTAACGTCTGGCTAAGCTGGGCTGAGCAGTGTCGGTTTCAGGCGCTTGGACGGGCGCTTTGTCTCCGGCTTCTTTTCGACAAGCCATAAACTTGTCTTCTTCATGCTTAATGATATCCTGAAGCAGCTCTGACAGACTATTCAGTTTGAGTCAGAAAACCAACACTCAAGGCTTTTTAGCGGGGAGTTTTATTAATAACCTTGTCGTGCATGCTGAGGTTCATGTCTTGGCTGTGTGCATATATAGTTAGTACACTTCCCTGTGTCTCAAGTGTGCAATAGGATAAAATGTGATTTTCTGTACAGTGCAGGAGAGCATTGAAAGAACACATAATTTTCCTTGAACTGTAACACTATGGTACTTTTTATATAGCCACACCAGCTCTGTGTGTGTGGTGTTGTTGAACACAGCGTAGGCTACATAGGAGAGATTGGACCTTGTAGAAAGAATAAGTATATAATACAATGGTTGAGTCTTCATGGTTTTCATCGTCAGATAGATAGATAGATAGATAGATTTACTTTATTGATCCCAAACTGGGAAATTCCCAAAGGCTCACTGATATTATTCTACTTTCTTCCACATGTCTTCCACATTTTTGCCAGCTGAGTCTAAATGGTCCTTGCTTCTATCGACCAGCTGCAGTTATTTTTTGTTTTTTTTATTGTGCAGCTTTTATTGTGAAATTTGGGAAGAGAACCAACAAAGCAGAGGCAGATTCCTCTTCTCATGTTTGCTGAGTGAGCTTTTATTGTGAAAGGTTCCACAATCTGTCATTTATCATTTGTTCTCTGCCTTAAGAAAAATAAAAAAGTGTATAAATAATGAAAAGTATATAAAAAAATCTCCTCAGTTACTGTAACGTCAGTAAGCTTAAGCGCTATCAATAGGCTAAGTGTTTTGTTTGATGGCAGAAATTGGTCAATTTGGTACATATTTCACACACAGCCTATATTATACAACTTATAAACGTAAATGTAATGTATTACTGAGAGATTGTGATTATGTAATGGTATTACTTTCTGTACATAGTAACTCATTAAACTCTTAAAACAACACAACAATACATACATATACACATATGATGATTTAAAAACAGCAGCAAATATTAGCACATGTAAGCATATAAATAAACAATCAAACAAAGTGCTTTTATCAAGACTCGGGTAGCCTGTGATATCTACAGGCTTAGAGTGGAAACACAAAAAACAAAAACAAAACAAAATATTGATGAGTCGGCTGAACCATTTTGTGGGTTTCTTATTAAAAATTATAAAAACAATTAAAAACTGACCATCACTTAACTCAAAACATCTTGTAGTAAGCACTTCAGCAACATAATGAACGAGTTGTGGTGTACAGAAAAAAAATTAACAAAGAAGAGTCTAATTGTAGCCGACTTTAAAGACAAATAAACTGTGTCACATTCCAACCCTCATAGTCAACAGTGCTGATTTATTGGCTGTATCTCATTAACAGAAGCTCGTCTGTCAGGGCTTGTCTGTTGTAAATAATAGTTTTAATAATGTTACTCCATTTCAAACAGTACAGACAGTACACCACTGTTACTTGGAATAAGAAATAAGATTGAAAACTACATATGTGTTCAAACAGACACTGACTTGTAATCACAGCAAACTGCCAAGAAATGCCACCGGATGTGCAGACGGGGAGACAGGGAGGAAAATTGTGGAATGAAGGTTGATAGACATCAAATGAGCAGCAGAGCAGGGGCGGCCCAGCTGCTGGGACGACTCCAGGAAGCCTGGCCACTGGATGCACCCTTTGTTGAGCAGTTTTATAGTCCTAACAAATGACACTGATGGTCGACGGCTTCATTAAAGCTTCATGAAGCTCACAGTGGACATATCTTCTTTTACTGTGACCACTAGCGTCCTAAGAGGAAATCCACTAAATATAAGACCGGTCATAAACTGACAAACAGGGTCGTTTCAGTGATCCTTTTTTGATTGCACTCGTTTTCTTGTGAGAAAGTTGCATTCACGGGGAAAAAAATTAAATAAGAGTAATTAACTTTGGCCAGTAGAATGAAGTAGGCCATTCATGGGAACTCAATGCAGAGTCAGGACAGGAAACACCCGTTTCATTTGAAGGGAGGAACGACATGTTTCCTTTTGCTCTCCAGAACTATCAAAGAATGAATTACAGATATGGTTGCTTGTGTTCCCGTGCACAATACTGTTTGTTCCTTGCTTGTAACATAAGTCCCTATCTCCACTGTGTATCTGTCAGAGCTCTGAAAGCGAGATTGTTGCACATTTCCCTCATTTGACGTGTGAGTTCAGTCTCACTGTTTCGACCTCGCTGTCTTGTTTTAGGACCACCTCGGTCTTTCACGCAGCACAGATGTAAGTGCAAGTGGGACGTTTAGCCTCTCACCAGCTAAAACCACACAGCGGTATTAGGACTAATCCTCCCAGCCTGGTCTCACCGCTGGACCTGTGACTGGTCAGAAAACCAAATGCAAACACACCTTGATGGGAGACTCCACAGAGCCCGGGAGGTGAAGCAACCCCCTTTCAACCTTAATCCACCCCTGACCCTTTCAGCCCCTCATAAGATGGGAATCGGGGAACTGTTTTTTTTCTCTTCTTCCCGGATTCAAACCCCCGATCCAGTCAGTGAATAAGCGCTGACTGTCACTGTCTCTTTGCTTGTTTTTGTCAGACTGAGTAACCTGCAGCATGAATGTTCCTGCAGGCTCAGACCCACAGAAACCCTTGCTTATTGCAGTCTGACCCTCTGAAGGTTCAAGTCCATTTTCAAGATCAATTCTCTGTTGTGTGAACTACCTTAAGTTTCAAATTCGAGTTTGTACCTTATGGGCAATATTCCCCCAATCTCAGAGGTTCATCTAGGAGCATTGCATAAAGCCTGTTAATCCTCTTCACCCATGTTGGACACATCTGTAGTTTTGTCTTTACAAATTCATGCTGCACATCTGAGCTTCATTCAAACCCACATTTTTTTTTTTGCATTCTAGTGGAGACCCCAAGGTTTCCAGAGATACCCAACATGTCCTGTTGAATTACGGCAGAATGTATTTACAGAGATACATGAGACAGCTGTATGTTTTCCATTTAATGTAATGGTGTGGCAATAAAAAAAATGGCATCTTGGGTTTGAATGTTTCCCTCAATACTACTCTGGGGTGCTGCTCAGTGTGCAAGTCTTTGCTAGTGATCTTTATATGTTTAAATGTTTATGTTTTCAAATGTTTGTTATGTGATTATTTGTTTTGTGTGTCATACATTATGGGAACATTGGTTGCAGAACAGATTTCCATTTGTTTAGACTAATAAAGTTCAGTTCATTTCAATGAAGTGCTGTAATCAGCATAATAGAATATGTATGTGATGTCACACAATATGTGAAAGCATTTTTTTTCTTTGATTGCTAATTAATAGGAAATTGAAGGGAAAAACAGAGTTTAAGAGGAAAAACCAAGGCTTTCACAGTAGTTACTGTCATAATACAGCAGTCGCACAATTGAGTTGCCATGGTTGCACTTTACACACATCATCATCTTCTGTGAAGAAATATTATTATCAGTTCAGCTTCTCCAAAATGGATATAATTGAGAATAAAGAACAGGGGCAGCTGAACTGGACAGAAGATGAGATTGTAATTCTCCTTGTAGAAAATGTTTGTAGCGGTCAAATTGCTGTTCCGTAACAACTTGTGTATTGTTTACAGTGTCCGGTCACTTGTCCCTGTCCTGGAGAGTGTGTCTCAGTATCTCCTCTTAAATAAATTCAGCTATTGTTTGTGATAGACAAATTATTTTCCTTTTAAGAGGCTGACGGTGTCCCTTAAAATGTTCAGAGGAAAACAGCTGCTAAGGGGCTTTTAGAAACGCGTAACGGAACTTATGGGAATACTCCAGCAGCTAAAGGCAAAAATTTACAGATCAAAAGGTTTTCCCTTTACAACATCCTAAGGAACCTCTTATGGAGATTTTATGCAACTCTTTTTTTCCTGAGGCATCCTTAGATTAAATTTTAAGGGTAGCTTTAGCCAAAGCTTTATGCAGAGTGGGTTTATGCAACTGGGCACAGCAGTTTAACTCACTGACAGGACAAATCGCTGTTTCCCATTAACTGCCCCCTTTAACGAGCATGATGTGTGTGTGTGTGTGTGTGTGTGTGTGCTGTAACAAATTTGAATATGAGACGGCCCTGTGCTCTGCCCACATGTGTGCAAGCCTCTGTGTGTGTCTGAGAGACATTCAGAGCTCATATCTTCCCATGTTTGTGTTGGCTCCTGCGGTAGTGTATGTGTTCGTGTGTGTGTGTGTCCACACACTCCTGCAGGCTCATCTGTAGACTCTTGTATTTCCATGCCATGGCGTTCCTCCTCATACCAAAGTGTCTCAGCCCTACAAACCCCAGACTCCCTCCAGACTGGGAAGACAGCGCAGGGCTTCGAGTTTCACTCTGCTTCTTCTGCGACAAAAGCCCTCTGAGAATCCTTCTTCTCCATTCTGCCTGATCCACACTCAGCTTTTTCAATAAAGTGTCCGTGGTTCTATAAAAAGTCCTAAATGTAAGGTGATATGTGTATCAGTTTAACACCAGTAAATCATTACCACATTACCTCTGAGGCATAATAGACCACCAGAGTGGTTGTGGCTTCCAGGGGACATCCAGTTCTCTGTTTTATTGTGTATGGTCAAAACTGAATAGGGTCTCTGGTTCCCATTTGCCAATAATTTGGTCCTTTAAATATGTTAAACTGTGACATTAGGAAGACCGCAGGGTGGATCTGGTACATATGTTATCGACTTAATCTGTTTTTAAAAATGTATTTGCTATCAAACTAGGTCTGAAACACATCCTGAGATGTTAACTTCAATGTCACTGGCTCTAATGCTATGCTATGTATGTTTTTTTTTTTCATTGCAGTTTAAAACTTGCCAGTACATAACAACATATAAAGAAATCCACCATAAATACGAAGATATTAAAGGAGAGGTCTGGTTTTTGTCAACCCAGTCTGCAGTAATATGTTGCTCCGTATTATTTATAGCAGTACACAGCTCAGCCTCACCTCTGCAGCTTTTGTTAGGAGAAACTCACCGCTCTGCTGCAGCTTCGTGCTAGCACCGTCCAACAGGGCACTCGTTTTCAGCCTCAGAAACCATCACAGATATGTTCTTTTTGGAAAGAGGAAGCACACAGCACATTCACATACATCTTGAAATTGTCCACCCCAAAAATTATTACAAACAGTTTTATCTAGCATTTATGGTAATATATTGCCTTGTGTACATTCACACTGCTCAGCTGCTACTCTGCTACTTGAACTCGAACCTTGGAATTTCCGTCTTGTAAATTTTGACAGTATTATGTTCCCAGGAAAAATGGATGTTCTCTTTGCTATTCCCCCTGGAGGAAAATTCAGTTTCTTCTTCTTTTGAGCGTTCATTTATTACGAGCTGACACTGTGAACACTGTGTAGTCGCAAATCGTAAATTAACAGGATAGAAACTCTCAGGTTTAACTTAGCAGGCGAGCGCGTGGATGGATAAGGCCATCGGCGAGAGGCAGTCCCTCCACGTGTACACCACATTTTACATTTGTCTTCCTGAACCCTGCTGAAGATGGCAGGCGAGCGCTCACACCTTGTTGACATTCCTGTCGGGCCATTAGAGCGTTGGGCTGTTTAGTGCCGAGACGGCGAGGAAAGCAGGCGCTGCAGATAGGATGGGATTAGAGAAAGCAGCCCGGCGTTATCTGCCCTGTTACGCGTCTGACGTCTGAGTTATCGCGCCCGTTCTTGTCTGCTGATAAGAAGAGCGCGGCGCTAGCAAAGCAACTGAGAGGCACGAGGCACGGTGGCTGGCACGGGACAGGGGATGCATGAAGTTCAGTTCATGGAGCGTGCTCCTCTGGGTTGGAGGAGTTTGAGTTGCACCAGTAGATGAGTTTACTGAAAGTCGGATATCAGCCAGTCAGTGTCGTCCATCTTTGATTTGATGGTTTATTTATTGTAGAAATGTTCCTGTGGGACGTTTTTGTGATTTTCATGTGTTACTTTCAAGTCAGTTCCCCAAAAGTATGTGTGAATATGATATTTCTTGAGGGTTTTTGTGTCTGATGGTCCTAAATCTGTGGCTCTCAACTGGTGGGTGGCAGTCCAGTGGTCTGCAGGTGTGTGGGTTCAGTTTGTGAAGTGAAAAATAAGAAAAAGAGAACGTTTTTGTGTTCCCACTGTAGCATGTAAGCAGGACTAGCTTTACGGATGAAGGGGAAACTAGCTCAGTCCACAATATGGCAAATATGACACTGAATGTAAGCTATTAAACATGGTGTCACTTATACTGAAGATAACATAACTCATGACCTTACTTCGCTTATCTTTATCTTTTACAGTGAAGAAACAACATATTTTATTGTCATATTGTGATATGGCTTTCTTTGTTATCTTGTTTTAACGGTGCAGGAAGGCATTGTACTTTTCATTTTGCAAGCATTTGAGAACCACTTGGTCTGTGCTTTTTCAGAGACTTTTCCACCCTGACAGATCTTGATGATATGCTAAATACGTCCAGACACTGTTTGCAGCCTCAGTCTATACATATTGTATCAAAAGCATCCATATTTATTGTATGAAAAGCATATGATATCAGGCCGGCCCTGACTGGACTTGAGCGTGATTGTCATTTCTCTGCTCTTTGTCCACTTAAAGTTTTAAAGGAGATCAAACTTCACTGATATTCCTGGGGAAACTGGGTCATCTCATCTGCAATTTGTGAGGGGGTACAGCTAGATAGACTCGTACCTAATGGAAGGCATTTAAACACACCACTTCTGATGGTTATGTTGAGTAGAAATGTGTGGAAATGAAAGTGGACCTCAGCACCATGTTTGCGTGCCGTTTGAGGCGGACGGCTGCAGTCTGCTGCTGTGCTCCTGTTTGGCATGTGAAGCACAGTAATAGATTGTGAATGGAGCAGGGGGGAGGTCCTAGTTTCTCCGGCATTACCCTAATCATCAGAGGAGGAGTTCGGAGCCGGAGAGGAAAATAGACTGTGAAGGAAAGCAGGGGGGGGATGGAGACGGGAAAAAAAGCGAGAGTAGTCTGTGTTGGACAAACATGGAAGTTGAGAAAGGGAGGGGGGGTTCGCAGGTTGACTCTATCTGGAGCTAGATACCCTCTCAGTCAGTTTTTCCTCTGCCTTTCTGACTGTCTATCATTCTGTCTGTTTTTCCTCATCCCTCGGGGAGCGCTCTGTGCCGACACAATGGTTAAGCCTCCCGCGCGGTGGAACAATGGTCTTGGGAAAGGAAGTGTGGAAGGGGCCCTGCTCAAGTCCCCGCTTTGTTCCTGAGAGCTCCTCCACGCCTAGGAGAGCCTCTGTCAACACACCCCCTCCCCTTCCTCTGACACCCATGTCACGGCCAGGTTACAGCCAAACGCCTTGGAGGTCCAGCACACACCCACCCACCCACACACACACACACAAACACACTCTAACACACAGACTTTCACATCCACTGTTTGTGCTCCAACTCCTATTTCCTCACTGTTTTCCTGTAAAGAAGCTCCTCCTAAGTGTCTTCTCACACACCAAATACATACCACTATACCAAAAAAAACTGAGCTACTGTTGTTACTAATAACTGTTTGTAATTTTACTTTTACTTGAGTATGTTTTGACTCGGGTAAAATGCTTTGCGAAAGGTGCAACATTTAGTTTTAAGACAGTATAATTACTGCAAAGCAAACGTCTTCATTTTACTAAAGCTTAAACTTAAGCTGTAAATAAAAGACGCTTCTACTCAAGTGGGATATTTTGATACTCTCTCCACCCCAGCCACTTACACAAGGGTCATTGCACTTGCTCTGGAACACCAACAATGACACACACACACACACACACACACACTCACTCACAAACACAGGCACCACCCTGTAGGAGGTGATGGAGCGAACCGGAAAAGTGGCTCACAATGCGAGGTGCATTCCACCGCGGGGAAAACAACACGTAAACAAAGACGACCAGGAGGAGGTACACTGAGATGGGCTTGTCTCTGCCCGGTCGTGCATGAGCATTTGGTTTTACTGTGTTCCACCTTAAAATGAGTGGTTATTTTTGTACACTGTGAGGATCATGGGAAAATATTGTACAAACTGTGAGAAAGTTAGAAGAGAGGCCTCCTTTAGCTGTGCAGGGCGAAGTGAGAATGGGCTTTTCCATTCTGGTGTCGGAGGATTGTGCCTCCATTTCTCAAGGGTAGAGTTTTTTACATTCATCTTTCAGATCCTGTGCACATCGGTTCGCTTGATCTGTTCGATGGGGTTGTTGTCTTTTTCAGGCACTGATGTTCAAAGAACGCACCAAGGGTACATGTTTATGAAGGGAAAAGCTCACAAGCCACGGAGCGATGTGAAGAAAAACGAAATCTTGTTAATGGTGTGGAGCTGTACAACCTGCATCTAGTAACAGTCGCTGATACCGGCACACTTCTTATGTTTGGCATGAGTGTGTACACAAACAGTTTAGAGATGTTAAATCACGCGCCGTTTGCAAACGGGACAGGTGCATGGCGTGCAAATCCACAAACCAACTGTGTCTATTATTCTCCATCATCCTTTAATGGTGGGATTCTGCGGCAGGACGGGTGGTGACGACACGTTGTATAGCATCGGACAAACTTTATAAATTCCACACTTATTAACACAGAGCTGCGCTGTTCGCTCAGTCTAGTTGTAACTACGATATTCGCCAGCCAAACATTTTTAATTTGGTCACACATACATAGCTCCTGCATCGATTTGTTTTCTTTCCAAAGTCTGCAGAAGGGGAACGAGCCCATCACACAGCACCTATGACGATATAAACATCTATGTGTTTAAAGATATGAACTCATTTATGGTGATTTATGATGGCAGTTTATTTTTTGTCATTTGGACAGTGCGTCACATTCATCCCAACCAGCATGCATGAACCCAGGCAACATAAACCCACTGCATAACATATGTAATCACAGGGCTTGATTTAAATCCTGTGCCAGAGTGTTCCCTCAGCTACGGACTATTTTTGCCTGGCAAATTTGTGCCAGCATTGAGAGGCATGCAGATCGCTGAAAGAGTCCTTCCATTATTGCACCTCTGTTTTACATAGTCCATAGTTATTGGGATATGAAAGGACTTGTATCGGGATATAAGATTCGGGCCATATCTCACAGCCCTAGTTGCACCTGCTTACACACATATTTTACTTCTTGGGTTATTCTCCCCTCAGATGTAGAAACACAAAACCTCAGTCCCACCTCTGCTGTTTTCCTAACCCTTACGGCCCCTGACAGTTTAGCCTATTCTTTGGTGCTGCGTCTGCAGCAATAACATGGGTGGTCTGGCCAAAAGCTGCTTAATGAACTGAAAAG